>CM066971.1:4864735-5064127 GCA_033971965.1 Cucurbita ficifolia
CATGTTTCAAAAACATATTTAAAACGACACAACAAAAGAGTAAATAAATAAATAAACATTTAAGTTAAAAAAATCGTATTCTAGCCTAAGTCTAAGAAAATAAATACCACTATCCTATGCATGTGCCATGGTCTCAAGTTGCGATGCCGTCGTCAGCCGTACAGGAATGTCTTGCCTTAACCTGAAAAATGTAGTAGCACATGGCTTGAGTATTTAAAGAAATACTCAGTAAGTGACCCCATTATTGGGGTTAAATGCAACAATCACATGCAATGAAATGATGGGACCTATCTTTCGTTTCGTTTCGTTTCGTTTTTCCTACGGTACTGTCCTAACGGGTAAACTTTGAACGTGTACCATATACTCTACACACAGCCCATACATGCGAGTATGGGCTCACCAGCTAGTTCGCACACCGCTGGGCCACTTTCATTACCCGATGGGCATACCCCTTATGCCGGGACCCGTTAGAACTAGTAACCGTCACGGCAGCGCTATGCAAAGCATAACGATCGTTGTCCTGCCATTGGATGTACGCGTCCGTACCCTCGTGATGGAATAGGGGTATCCCCCAAATGCATGAGGTCCCAATATTTCTACTTTTATCATTAATTAATATCACCCCACTATCATCTTTCATTCGTATCATATCCTTTCTCATATCATTTCACATATCGTTCAACATTCATATCGGGGTTACATTTCATTTCATTTATCGTGATATCATGTCATTCATAACATACTGTATACATACAATTTAGAAAGCATAACAAAACGCTCCATGCTTTTAACATGTCATTTCATAACGTGCAATTCATACAACAACTACCTCAATGGTCACACAAAACAATTTAAACATAACACATCAATCACAATATATCGTATCATAACATGTCATATCGTTACGTGAATGTACCTTAGTCATATCTTCACAGGAACGTATCCTAACGCTATCGTTCTATCAGTCTATCACAAACCTATCCGTTTCTACCCATATCCTAATCATATTCTTTCATCAATCTCTCCTATCTATAGCACTCTCGTATGTAACCTAACCTTAACGTTTCATGAACGTATCTTACTCCTATCGTTACATTTCGTTTTGTGCATCCTTCTCGTATCCTATCTCAAACATATCCTTAAACACATCGTACCACAATTATTATCATACAATTCACATATTATAACATAACATAAACATAATATAGGCATACCGATTCACAGATAATTTACACATATCAGAACATATGACACGTGCAGAACCACAGGCACGTGTCAACATCAAATATAACCATGCCGATAGTAAGGCCACTTACCTGGTTAGCTTAAGTCGTTGTCACGAATATATCCTTAATTGAAGTTCGATTCCGTCCTTTGAAATCCAAGTCAACCTATGTGAGCCCATGACATCAGTTCAAGTTTGAACCCTATAAAATTATTTCTCTACTTTACATTGGCCATTGTTAAATTCTTATATTTCCTGTTAGACTAAATTTAATTAATGGAGTTACTTGCCCTTTCATATTTCTTGTTTTATTTTTAAATTTTGTTCAACAAATCTTTCCTCATCTTCCCTATTGGCCAATTTTGTTAATCTATTCTTACTTCCAAATCTTCCATTTTTATTTTTTTATTTTTTATTTTATTTTCTTTTTAGTTAACAGTATTCTGATTTCCATCTCTATTTCATTTTGTATTCTGGATTTCCATCTCGATTTCATTTTTTTCTTATTTCTTTTGTCTTCCTTCCGATTTAGTTAACAATTATATTCTTAGCTTTTAATTTAATGATCCATTTGGTTATATACTTTTTCTATAATTCATATAAAATTGTCGACAACCTAAATCATTGCAAATTCAGTAGATCTAAAATATAATTTGTTGTGATTTAGTACAACTCATACAAAATTCTTCTTTTCCTTTAATCTCTAATTCAAAACTAAATAATTGTAACCAAATTAATATTATTTAATAAAATAAAAGGAAGATTTAACATACGACTACTGACCTACTCAAATGATATATCTTCGGCGGAATCAAATCTGCTTAAACCTTTTGTTTGTGTAGGGAGGAAGAAATTTTGATATGGGTAAATCTCAAGTTGTTTTTACAGAAAAGGAATTCCTGATTTGTTGACAGATTTATTTTTGGGAAGGAGTGGTGAGAGATTGAAGGAAGGAGGAAGGATCGGTTACCAAAATGTTTATTGTTTTTTTTTTTAAATTTTCATTATTTATTTATTTATTTATTTTTATTATTATTATTATTATTATTTTATTTTATTTTTTCCGGTTGTTACACTCTCACTAGTGGATACGTTTTAAAAACCTTGAGGGGAAGCCCGAAAGGGAAAGCTAGAAGAGGATTGGATTGTTACAAATGTTTTCAGAGCAAGACACCAGACGGTATGCCAGCGAGAACGCTGATCTCTAAAGAGGGGTGGATTGTGAGATCCCACATTGATTGGAGAGAGGAACTAGCGCTAGCGAGGACATTGGCCTCGAAGAGGTTAGATTGTGAGATCTCATATCAATTGGAGAGAAGAACGAGTGCCAGCGAAGATGCTGGGTCTCGAAAGGGGGTAGATTGTGAGATCCCACATCGATTGGAGAGAGGAACGAGTGCCAACGAGGATGCTGGACCCCAAAGGGGGTTGTTGTGAGATCCCACATCAATTAAAGAGAGAAACTAGTGCTAGTGAGGACACTGGCCTTGAATGAGGGTGAATTGTGAAATCCGACATTTCTTGGAGATGGAAACAAAACATTTTTTATAAGGGTGTGTAAACCTCTTCCTAACAAACGGGTTTTAAAACCCTTAAGGGGAAGCCCGAAAGGAAAAGCCTAAAGAGGACATATCTGCTAGCAGTGAGTTTGGGGTGTTACATATACTAAGTTAAAGATGAAGGTTATTCATGACTCTCTAATAAGTATCATGATGTTCCAAATGTTTCAACTAGACTTATTATACCATTCAAGGCCAAGAATATTCAACAAACATTCATTCTTCCTTTACAAAATTGGACAGACTCGATTCAACTTCCATTTCATGTGTTACAATTAGGAGTTTCGGGAGTGAATATTTTCATGGATGTAGTGGAGGATGAAGTTGCTATTAACAGCACTTGATTGATAAGTTATTTGCAAACTTTATTTATTATTATAATTCCATAACTTGTTATATTAGGCATAAGGGTGGGAAGTTATTTGTGGTCATAACTTCTACTTTTTTTGCTGAGATTTATAGGGGAGTGGGAGTAACTTACCAATCATAGCCACTCAATCATTTAGTAAGCAATTGAAGAGTTGAAGTTTATTTTGTGGGAGACCGCAAATGCCCAAATTACTATGTAAAGGGAGATTTTTTATGAATAAAATGAAGCCATCAAGTTTAGATTTCCACCCTTAGATATTTGAAGCAATTCTTATGGTAGATTACACTTGAGCCATTCAATCAAGCCATGATCAAGTTCAATTGTGGACTGACTCAAAATGTTTCAAAGCTAGATCTTTGATCGGTAATCTACTTTTAGCCTTATCTCTTGGTTGATCCGAATTTTGTATAAGAAGGTGTTAATTTCTTTGATTCAAGGGGTTTTGCTCCAAAAAAAAGCTTAGATCGTTGGGCTGAGGATTAGGATTGTCTTATCACCCATGCTCTAAAGTTCGCTCCCATTCACGACCAACTCCCAGTTACCTGAAGAAAAAAAATGTAAACATAGAGGGAATAAAAAGTCAATAAGTAGCCTACTTGTAGGTTCTTAATAGCAACCTTACTAGAATGTTATCTCTTATTGAGTTATCAAGAGCTTATATTCTTACATGTCACTTTTTGTTCCTAAAAACTTTTTCCTAAAGTAACCTTTAGTTTTCTTCGTGTGAACACAAAAGTGGTGCTATCATGATTATATCATCCTACTAGTAAATTCTGATGCAGTGTATCTCATCTAAGTGAGGAAAATAGGAGGCCCTCCTTATAATCCTACTCATGATACATAGCGTAGGGCATCCCACATAAAAGAGGAATAGGGGCATCGTCACACACCGCGTGATGGGAGATAACAGTCACTTTTGGGTATGAATCCTAGCAACTTATTTACCATGATATTCAATTGATTCTACATATATTCTTGGAACATGGTTTATAAATTAACATAGGCTTATACATTATATCATGGAGTAGCATCACAAGTCATTAGTTCTAACTTAGCGAAACATTAAAGGGCAACCTAACGTGACTCCATGAGCGTAAAAACTTACTAGTAACCTGATAACCCCCTTTTAAGGTCGTGTATAAAGTTCCACATTACTTAGGTGTCTTAAAAGTTCAGAGATCTATTACGCACAAATCTTATAAATATTTGTGGTCTCATGGTCTAGTGGTTAGGACATTGGACTTTGAATCCATTAACCTAAGTTCAAATCTCAGTGGGACCTAGTTTTTGATTGTTGTGAGTGTAGCACTAATACTAATCAATTAATTTATTTTAAAGTGTCAAAACCATATTAGATACAAAGACTAAAGGAATGACCTATTAAATATTTTTAAAGGTGGGATAATAATACTTCCACAAAGATTTCATTAATACTCTCTTTGTTTATTAATAAAATAATGATTATACATTCAATAAAACATAAAAAATAATGTGAGAATTTGAACATTTGGTCTAGTAGTAAGTGTGAGAGGTCCCAAATTCAATTCTTTATATATGAAATGTTGTGTTGAAATTGAAACCAAGTCAATATTAAATTGAATGCATGAGAAATTGTTTGCAAACAATTATGGTGAGACACAGTTTTAGTAAATATTTAGTATAGCTCCTAGTTACCTAAATAAATAGTTACATAAATAAAAATGTAACCACAATCCACTCTTAGTTATTGGAAAAAAAATGTAAACATAGAGTGAATAAGAATTCAGCTCTTAATTGCAAAACCTTAAGCTAAGCTCGGAACGTAACCACGGTTAACTCCTAGTTACCTAAAAAGAATGTAAACATGAAGTGTTTAAGAACTCAATAAATTGCCTACTTGTATGTAGGGTTTTAATTACAACCTTAAGCTAAGCTAGGAACGTAACCACCACTAGGTCAACTAAACCGGCCACGTCATCATCTTCTTCCTCTGGACAGGAAGAAGACGCACGCATCCTTTGCGCCACCGTCTGAAACTCAAGCTCCACAACACCATTCAGAGCGTCTCTCCCTCAATTTCTTCATGAAACTTAAAGATTTTGTTACAAGGAAGAGCTAGGGATTGACTTCATACCATCTCGTGAATTGTAGCCCAAGATATTCACTTCCAAAGTTTGTCCAAAAACTGATTTCTCGTCATAGCAAAAATAGAGGATTTTTTATTTGGTAGCCAGTTCTAGGAATTTTCAAGGCCCCATTTCTTCATGGGACCTCTTCCACATCCTTGTTGACTTCTGGCAATTGGGAGAAATGTCGACGAAAAAATGGCCGAAGGAAAATAAGAAATAATTGAAAGTAGAAGGATAGAGAGAGAGAGAGATTTTGCTGAAGACTCGATACATTTTTTATTTGATTCAGTTGAAGGTATTTAAATAACAATCCTATCATAAAAATGGAAAGAAGTGGAAAACTAACTTAAAGGTCTCCCACTCGACGTGGACTTCCCACTACTCTGATTGTGTGGGTTGAATAGAAAACAGGTTACCTAAAACCTAGGAATGAATTTCTAACCTAGGGATTTACCTAACAATCTCCTCCTAAAGCCCTATGGTATATGTCTACCATATTGTTTGAACTCCGATCTTTGAGCGTAGTTCGTCAAATTTTACCCGCGCTAGGGACTTGGTGAAAATGTCTCCAAGCTGTTCCTCTGTTCGGATGAAATCAATCTTGATGAGCCCTCGATCTGCACATTCTCGGATGTAGTGGAATCTGATTTCTATGTGCTTGCTCCGGTCGTGCAAAACTGGATTTTTGATCAGGGAGATCGTAGCTTTGTTGTCCACGTATAGCATTGGTAGATCGCTTTCTCTTCCGATGAGTTCTTCCATCAGTCGCGCAAGCCAGACCCCCTGTGTTGCCGCCGTCGAAGCGGCAATGTATTCTGCTTCGCAGGAAGACAAAGCAACTACCTTTTATTTTGTTGATTGCCAGCAGATCGTGCCGCCTGAGAGAAAGTAGATCATCCCACTAGTGCTCTTACGATCATCAACGTCACCAGCCATGTCAGTATCACTGTAGCCAACCAGCTCAAGCTTCGTCTTTCCTTTCCCTGCGCTGTATCTCACACCCCAGCCTCTGGTTCCAGCCACATAGCGCAGGATGCGCTTGACAGCCACAAGATGCTCCTCCCGAGGTGCTTCCATGAATCTACTCACATATCCAACTGAGTAAGCAAGGTTAGGGCATGTATTTACCAGATAGCGCAGGCTCCCAACAATGCTGCGGTAATTGGTGGTGTCGACTGTCGTCGTAGTGCCGGCCTTCCTTAGCTGAAGCTGGGCCTCCATTGGCGTTCTTGTAGGGTTACTCTCCGCAAGCCCAGTTGTGTCCAGCAGCTTTTTCGCGTATGCACTTTGGTAGATGGTGATGCCGGTAGTACTCTGTAGCACTTCGATGCCGAGGTAGTAGCTGAGTACGCCGAGATCGCTCATCTTGAAGTTCTTTGACATCTCCCTCTTGAATCTTTCGAGGACTTCCATGTCACCTCCAGTGATTATGAGGTCGTCGACGTACACTCCCACAATCAGTCGCTGCTCACCGTGGCCGTGCGTGTACATGCCATGCTCAGAGGCACAGCGCTTGAACTTCAGTGACAGTAGGGTACTATCGAGCTTCGCGTTCCAGGCTCGTGGTGCTTGCCGAAGCCCGTAGAGTGCCTTGTGCAGGCGCAGTACCTTACCCGAATTGTCGTTGTCTAGGAAGCTAGGTGGTTGTCGGACGTATACAGTCTCCTTCAGCTCTCCATTAAAGAAAGCGGACTTCACGTCCATGTGGTGGACCTCCCAAGAGCAATGTGCCGTGATTGCCAGCAAAAGGCGGACGGATTCTAACCTTGCCACTGGCGCAAATACCTCTTCGAAGTCCACTCCTTGCTTCTGGACATAGCCCTTCGCCACCAGACGGGCCTTGTGCTTCACAACTTCTCCCTTTTCGTTGCGCTTCAGTTTGAAGACCCATTTGAGCCCTATGGCTCGGTGTCCCGGCGGCATATCCTCAAGACTCCACGTTTGGTTCTCGATGATGGATGTCATCTCCTCCTGCATTGCCTTCAGCCAGCACGGGTTCCTTTCTGCTTCGGCGAAGGTGTCCGGTTCATCTGCGTTGATGGCATGTAGTTTGCCCACCTCTTGTTCGAGTTCGCGAGCCACCAGTCCAGGTGGTTCACCTCCTCCCACTAGGTCGTCCATCCTTCGGTACCTGGCCACCAGATCATCATCGTGATCGGCATCCAGCGTCAAATCCGCAGTCCGTGGTGTTGCGAACTCCACTGGCTCAAGAGGTGCAGCTGCTGGTGGCGGTGACGGTTCTTGATGCTGGGCTCCTTCTTCTTCTGGCTCGGTGACAAGGTACTCCATCGTGAGTTGATTTGGGTTGTGATCTGCTACGATCACGTCGTTCCACTGCCAGAAGGTGCTTTCATCGAAGATGACGTCGCGAGACACGTGAGCTCGCCCCCCCGCAGGATCATAGAGTCTGTATGCCTTGCTCCCGGGTTCGTAGCCGATGAAGACGACTTTCAGCCCCCTGGGATCGAGCTTGGCGAGGTGGGGACGTGCTACCTTCATGTATGCAATATAGCCGAACACTCGGAGATGATGTACCGCTGGCTTCTTGTTATACCAGGCCTCGTGTGGCGTCTTCCCGTCGAGACTTCGCGTTGGCGACCGATTGAGGAGATAGGCGGTCGTCATTACCGCCTCTCCCCAGAATCTCTCGGGCATCCCGACCGTCATCAGCAATGATCTTGCTATCCCGACGATGGTCTGATTTTGGTGCTCACCACTCCGTTCTATTGGGGGAGTAGGGCACCGTTAGTTGCCGTTGCATGCGGAGTGTCACAACCATACTATGAAGAGAGTAGGTTGTGACCCTCACGGTGCGACAAGCAAGGTGGCGTCCCTCAAGAGACGCCCATCCGGCCATAGGCGGGTCAATATAGAAGAATGCCATGATGCGATCGAGGAGGACGATGCATCATCCAACACACCACCACGCTAAGTGGGCACTATAAAGACAAGCTGAGACATAAGCAAGACAAAGACATTAGAATAGACATGAGGGACAAAGATAGGCTTGTTGAAGGGCCGGGTAGGGCCCCGGACCTTAACCTCGAAAGTCGGGGTTCCGGAAGGAATTTGGTCATGCGGTTCGGGAGTTGAGTCCGTCCATATGAAATATGAATGCTCGCCAAATTTGATGTCAATCGAACATCGGACGGACAATGCACGACACCGTATGACCGCTCACAAAAATCATGTCTACTCCTGGTAGATTGAAAATGGCTCAGAATGTACTATAGGGGTACCATGGTGTTAGCTCTCCACCACCCCTGGGCCCTGTGGCCTAAGTGAGCTACCCTGTGGCACATACGTGTGTCACAGTGTGGGCGAGCGTGTCGAGACGAGTGTCTCGGGCGACTTCCTTTGAAATGGGTTTTTCAAGGACAGTACCAGGCGGCACGGGTGTGCCGGTATTGCGCCCCAGCCCGCGTGTCAGAGGTTGCTACATAAACCCGCTATCCGGTACGGTATTCGTAAATGACTCGGCATGGGCACGTGAGGGCCTATGCCTCGATATAGCCCGGATGGATGGATGTTCGGGAAGTCTTGATGAGATGAAAGACACGCGGGCCCATTCTCGATGACATGACCGAGCGAGTCATGATGGCCGACAACATCCCGAGACTCGGGATGGAATCAAGACATATGGACCCTGTCGATGAGGATCGAGATGACTAGACGAAGATGCGACGTTGTATTGTGAGACCTTGGCCCGAGCAGAGGCAAGGTCGAGCCGGATGACTTGGCCTAGTGTAGGGGCAAGTCGGTTGTGTCGCAGACGATTGAACATGCACGCGCAGGCGGCGTGTGTGGTTGGACAAGCTTGGATTCCGCACAAGCGATGTCCGATGGGCGAAGACAAACATCGCCTAAGGTCCGACGAAGCCACAAAGCCGGGGCGAAAAATATATATGGGGCTTAATTCCCCTTAAGGCTGGTCGTGGTCGTGGTCGTGTCAGGATCACGACGCCGCACGGTAAAAAATGTAGGACCGTGACACCGAGCTCATCACAGTACTTACCGAAGCTCTCTGAGGTGAATTCTCCACCTCGGTCCGTGCGTAGCACTCGCATCTTCTTCCCGCATTCGGCCTCCGGTCGCGCGCTTGAATGCGCTTAATCGCCTCTGCCGCCTCACTTTTGTCATCAACGGTCTTTGCCACCTGGGGTCGTTGGCTTGATGGGCCCACAAAAATCACCGTGCACGAGCTCCAATGGTTCACCGGTGGGGTCGTTGGCCTGAGACGGAAAGGGCGTGCGTCTCTGTTTGCCGATGAGGCCCCCGTCACACAGCTTGTTCTTGCCTTTGATTGCCGGCAAACCCGGCAAACCGTGCACCATCTCCTCTCGGTGTAATTTGTGTAGAGGAGGAAAGTTTAAGTGCCCGTGCGCCGAACTTGTGTGAGCAGCAGGCCTCATCGAGTTGACATAGGCTACCGTCGCCGAATTTCATCGTCCCGCCACCTCCATGGATTTGGAATCGGAATTGGGGACTTCGGATAAGACCGATGCACCTAACATGATAAGAGCCGACCTTCTCCTTAGTCACAGACCGTAAAATATGGCGACGAATGCCAATCAATCCTCCCTGATACTCGATCATTTCTCCTTCCTCTGGCTCGACAACGTGCCATAACCCCACTTGCGCTCAATCGGTGATGGAGATGCCGACACTCGACGGGACTCGGGATGGACCCCAACAATGTGTGTATTTTTACGCTTTGCATTTTCTTCTACTTGAACCTGAGACCTATGTGTTATTAGGTCAACACTCTAACCACTTGAGCTATTCAACTTGATTATTGATAAAGTTGGCTCCTCCGCAATGATATACCACCGATGGATTAAACCAAGCTCTGATACCACTTGTTGACTTCTGGCAATTGGGAGAAACGTCGACGAAAAAACGCCGGAAGAAAAATGAAAAATAACTGAAAGGAGAGGAGAGAGAGAGATTTTGCTGAAGACTCATACATTTTTTATTTGATTCAGTTGAAGGTATTTAAATAACAAACCTATCCTTGGAAAGAATGGAAAACGTATTTAAATAACAAACCTATCCTAAAAATGGAAAGAAGTGGAAAACTCATTTAAAGGCGTCCCACCCCACGTGTACTTCCCAACTACTGTCATTGTGTGGGTTGAATAGAAAACAGGTTACCTAAAACCTAGGAATGAATTTCTAACCTAGTGATTTACCTAACAATCCCTTCCTCAAGCTAAAGGAATTGGTTTGGAGGAACGTCTTTGAGTGTTGGACCTCAATTTCCAGAAATCGTTATTGGTCTGCAACTCACTCAGAACACTAGATTTTCGTTCTCTTGGGTAGTTTGTTCTACGACGTTTCAGCTCTCAACTCCTTCATCAAAGTTACTCAAATTCATCCTCTGAAGCTAAAGGAATCCTTAAATTGAAGGAAAATTGATGGTAGACAGGAATCCGACACTTACCCCAATTTGAGCTTGAAACTGATTTCCTTCAATTGGGCTCATTCCTGAGGTTATTTCTCTTCGTGATCTTCTATGAAAACATTTCTTGGCGGTACAGAAATTGATTGGAATTATTCTTGCTCGAAGAGTTATCGTGTATCCTCTGATTGTATTTTCATGTTTTCCTTAAAACTCTTCAATGGCGGATTGGATTGGGAGAACGGTTTCTAGGCACTTTTAGAACTCTATTCCTTCATAGAACTTGTGGGTAATCTTGTTTAGAAACTATCGAAATGAGTTTTAAGGAAAATGGTTGAGAATTTCTCTCGAATTTGGAAGAAATGTAAGAGTAGGAGACCCAAAATCTAAACGCAAGCTTACGATTGGGAGCTCGACCTTACTCGATTCTTGTTCCATATTGTTGCCCCAACTTCAGGCTTGGGAAGCTTCCACCGACGTTGAAACCTCTAGAATCGTCGTGATTTGGAGATTGAATTTTTTGGAAAATCCATCGAAAATATCATCTTCGATCAGTGAGCTACCGTCATCCAATTTAAATTTTGATCGCTGGATTTGATGACTTGTGAACGTTCTAGATCGTGTCCAATTTTGGAGGAAATCCAAGGACTGGATTTTGAGATTCGAGGATTTTGTGCAGGAATTGATTGGTCATTTTAGCATAGTGGCAAAACACCAAAATACCCCTAAATTATGGATAATTACGGATATGCCATTGTGATAATTACGGATAGTCATTTTCGAAGTTAAGTATATGACTACTATTTATTTTTTAAAGTCAAACATTTATTATACACAAATTTTATATATATTTGTGTTCTCATGGTCTAGTGGTTAGACTTGAACCCAGTAACTCGAGTTTAAATCTCGGTGGGACCTTATTTTCTATTTGTGAGTAGCAACTTTAACAAGCTTCAAAAGTTCCCCTATCGTATCCCCCAACTCTGTCCTCCGCCATTAAAGAAACTCCAAGGAAAGCTTGAAATCCAATCTGAAGCTATAGACATTTTCGACGGACAATCCTATCCGAATCAATTTCTACACACCTAAGGATCATTTTCGAAGAAGGCCTCGAAGGGAGACAACCTTAAGAACAAGCGTAATCGAAGAAATTCGGACAATCCTATCCGAATCAATTTCTACACACATAAGGATCATTTTCGAAGAAGGCCTCGAAGGGAGACAACCTTAAGAACAAGCGTAATCGAAGAAATTCATTCGATATCGGTAAGTTTTGGGGAAGAAATTTGAATTCTTGCTTACAACTCTTAAAATTCGAAATTGATGTTTACAATAGCTTGAGGGGACTAAATGGAACATGTTTGATGAGGGAATCGAGGGCTAAGACAGCCTAGTTTGAGCGGACCAATAGAGAGAAAGAAAAGATTTTCTTGTAAGAAGGAAGGGGAGATGGTTAGAAAGAGAGAAAAGATTGTCCGGTAAGAAGGGCAGATGGAGAGATGGTTAGACAGATAACAGAGATGTCATTTAAAAAGGTTAAAAAGGTTAGTAGTCATATCAAACGATGTTAATCTGTTGCAAGTATTTAGATCTGAGTTAGAAATTATCTATTGCAAGTATTTAGATCTGAGTTAGAAATTATCTATGGCAATTATTTAGATCTAAGTTAGAAATCAGAATACTCTCACCAAAATAAAAAAAATAGATAGATAAGAAAAAGAGGAAGATCTGGAAAACAAATAAAAAAAACTAAGATTTGGAAAACAAGATGAAAAAGGAGAAGATATGAAAAAACAAAAAAAAAACAAAAAAAGAAAAAGAAAAAGAAAAGAAACACGAAAGAGAGGAGATTGGAAAAACAGATCAAATAAACAAAAAATACAAAGATTTGGAAAACATAATGAGAAAAAAAAATAAGAAAGAGAAAGAAATATCCAGATTTTAAAATCAAAGAAAAAAAAACACATAGTAAAGGAAGAAGATTAGATTTGGAAATAGTAAAGCGGAAATAAAATTAAACTGCTGAACATAATTAAAGGAATTAGATATGGGAGTAGAATTAAACTGCTTAACATAATAGATATGTGATAGAATTGAACCCCTTAACAGAATTAGAATTAAAAGAAAAAGAAAAAGAAGAACGAGAGAGGAAGATTTTAGAAAAGAAAAGAAAATTAGAATAGGTTGAAAATAGTTGATTGCATAGAAAAGAAAAGAAAATCAGATTTGATTGAAAATGGCCAAACAAAATTGAAAAGAAAAGAAAATCAGATTTGATTGGAAATGACAAGTATGGTAAGAAAAGAAAATAAAATCAGATTTGATGGAAAATGGTAAGTATGGAGAATTAAAATATAACAGAGAAATAAATTGAGGGAAGGAAAATGGAAGATATGAAAAATTATTATGTTTGTATCTATAGGATATAATATTAAAGGTTGAATTATCCAAGTCGCTTGAAATATTAATAATATTGACATATGTTTAATTTAAGTATTAAGTTTTATTACCCAATACAATTTAGAAACAATAAAAACATGGAATTCAATTTTTATTGAGGCCGTTTAGAATCGTATTTCACATTATTAGTTGGATTATTAATTAAAATGTGAAATACTAACAAAAGGTGACGAACGGTGCGATAGGAAGCGAACCTTGACAACATTTGGAGTAGTTCTCGAGGAACGGGAGCTTACGTTAATTAAATTAGGGAGTACTCCGGCTAAGGCGAACCAGGTAAGTGGCCTTACTATAGGATAGGCTAAAGATTGTTTGATTTATGATGATGTGTGAGTACGATGTTATGTTATGATGTATGTTAAATGTACGTTATTTATGTTTCGATGCACGACGTACATATTATATCTGATGCACTTGATGGCTTCTATGATGAGTATGATGTATGCATGACGATGTTATTAACATGTTGATGTTTTCCATGTTGAACATGCCTTATGATGTTGTTTTCCATATTGCATCATGTCGTTAGATCGACATAGGACACAACCCTAAGAGTATGAAACTGATATTAACGTAAATATCCACGAGCCCGTGTTACATAGTGTAACCAAGAGATGAGACTAGAGGGTTGTGTCAGAAGAGATGTATAGTTGGACTTAGAGGGACCTCGTGCATATTGTATGTTCATAAGCATATGGCTACTTCCCCTAGAGATGACGAGTGCGGACGCGCACCGTATGATGAGCGCGAAAGCGCACAGGTGCGAATGCATACAGATAAGGGTGTTCATGAGGTGCATGACACTATGGGGTTCTTCTGACCTCCGGACGTCGCTACAGATTAGCTTGACCAGAGGGTCCAGGGGGTGTGCGAGCGCCCTGGGGATTCACACTCGCATGTGTGAGTCGTGTGTAGGGAAGTACTACACATCCAATTTGTCCGAGACTGGAGGCCACCCTTAAGATGATTAGAGATAGGTCCCTAATTCATGATTGCATGTGTTTGCATTAGCATGGCCCCTATAGTGGGGTCACTTACTGAGTATTTCAAGTCGTGTGCCATATTGTTTTTAAGGTAAAGGCAAGGCGCCCATGTACGGTTCACGGCTGTATCATGATCAGAGACTGTGGCGCGTGCATAGGATAGTTGCATATTTAAAATTCCTAGTCTTGGTTAGGATAGGGTGTTTGCATTTTATTTGTTTAAATTATTTAATTTGTAATTGTTTTTATCTTATTTTGAACTCGAGTAGGATGTTTGAAACACGTAAGTCCGGCAGTTTTTTCTAGTGTTTTAACGTATTCTAAAGTTTTAAATTTTTCAGCTAATAAAGATGAGCATTTGTAGAGTTATATTCTGCATTCGAGATGAGCATGAGACGTTAGTAGCGACTCTAGATATGTGGAAATTTAGGGTCGTTACAAATAACAACACCTCCTGGGTTTACTCCAGCGAGAAAATGAGTTTTCCCCCGACTTTGAACGTCTATAACTTACGCTGTAGTTCACGAGCAGGTGAGATATTTATCCCAAACTCTTCCTTGACAGTTCATCTTTATGTTTTATGAAGGAATCGAGGGGAAAAATGCTCTGGAATGGGCTGGCAGACTTCGTTCTCAGACAGAGCAGCAACGCCACGAGTCGTGTCCTTCCCCTGTGGGAGGAAGAAGACGATGACGTGGCCGGTTCAACTGAACCAGCCACATCAACCCTAAAATCGGACCTCTTTAGTTTTTCATGAAATTGAACTACTTTTCGAGGGGTTCTCACGAAATTCTCAATGGTCATAGAGGAGCGTAACCTTCCGCTCTTGTCGAGTGGTTCTCATGAAATTCTCAATGGTCATAGAGGAGAGTAACCTTCCGCTCTTGTCGGTGGAAGGATAGCAGGTCGATTCTCCTAGGCCTTATATAAACCTCTCTGGATAGTCCTTAGCCTGACATCCACTTTTTTTACAATATTTTTGGTGGCTTGGACTAAGGACATCAAGCTTGCCAGCTACTTTTTTTCCAATTTCATAAATGTAAATTTAAAACTCCCCAAATTTTTTTGGTCAACGGTTTTGTTTTGAATCAATGTATTCATCTATTTTACATGTAAATATGGAATTATTTCAAAAAAAAAACTTCAAAATTACATAAATTAAACTCATAATATGTTGTAATTGAATATAAAATATTAAAATCTGAGACCTTAAAACTGTTTGAAGAGGTGAGAATGATAGGTTTCTCAACTACAAAAATCCCACATTGATAGATTTAAGATTGGATGTAGTCTTCATAAAGTAGTGGTCTTAAAGAAATTTTCGAGCTTGGTAATGTGAGCTTGTAACCCATATGGGGGCAACAAAGTGGTTGGAGATTGGCTTAGCCCATTGGTTGTTAGGGTTGTTCGAGTTGTTCTTCGACCTCTCCATACAAAGAAGGGAGATAGGCTATGAGCTTTGGGCGAAGGCCTAGTGTCCATGGCCCTTAGAGTTGAAGGAAACTGTGTGAGGCTGGTTTCTACATAGAGCAGCGTAACCTTCCGCTCTTTTCGGTGGAAGGGTAACCCATATGGGGGCAACAAAGTGGTTGGAGGTTGGCTTGGCCCATTGGTTAGGGTGGTTGGAGTTGTTCCTTGGCTTGTCCATTCCAAGTAGGGAGTTGGGCTATGGGCTTTGGGCAAAGGCCTTAGTGTCCATGGCCCTTATAGTTGAAGTTGAAGGAAACCACGTGAGGCTGGTTTCAGGTTTCACAGAGCAGTGTAACCTTTCGCTCTTACGGTTGAAGGATAGCGGGTCGATTCTCCTACGCCCAATATAAACCTCTGAGTTGTCCTCAGCTTGACATCCACTTTTTTTTTTATACATATATTTTTGGTGGCTTGGACTATGGATATCGAGCTTGCCATTTGTTTTGAATCAATGTGTTTATCTATTTTACATGTAAATATGATAGATTTCTCCGCTACAACAATCCCACATTGATAATTTAAAATTGGATGTAGTCTTTATAAAGTAGCCATTGTCTTAAGGAAATCGCCGAGCTTGGTAATGTGAGCTTGTAACCCATATTGGGGCAACAAAGTGGTTGGAGGTTGGCTCAGCCCATTGGTTAGGGTGGTTGGAGTTGTTCTTTGGCCTGTCCATTCCAACTAGGGAGTTGGGTTATGGGCTTTGGGCGAAAGCCTAGTGTCCATGGCCCTTAGAGTTAAGGAAAACCGCGTGAGGCTGGTTTCACAGAGTAGCGTAACCTCCCCTTCTTGTCGGTTGAAGGATAACGGGTCGATTCTCCTAGGCCCCGTATAAACCTTTGAGTAGTCCTTAGCCTGACATCTACTTTTTTTTTTTTACATATATTTTTGGTGGCTTGGACTATGGACCTCGAGCTTACCATTTGTTTGAATCAATGTATTAATCTATTTTACATGTAAATATGATAGATTTTTCTGCTACAACAATCGCACATTAATAGATTTAAAATTGGATGTAGTCTTCATAAAGTAGATATTGTCTTTAGGAAATCGCTGAGCTTGGTAATGTGAGCTTGTAACCCATATGGGGGCAACAAAGTGGTTAGAGGTTGGCTCAGCCATTTGGTTAGGGTTGTTGGAGTTGTTCTTTGGCCTGTCCATTCCAAATAGGGAGTTGGGTTTTGGGCTTTGGGCGAAGGCCTAATGTCCATGGCCCTTAGAGTTGAAGGAAACCGCGTGAGGCTAGTTTCACAGAACAGCGTAACCTTCCGTTTTTGTCGGTTGAAGGATAGCGGGTCGATTCTCCTAGGTCCAGTATAAACCTCTGAGTAGTCCTGACATCCACTTTTTTTTTTTATACATATATTTTTATAGCTTGGACTATGGACATCGAGCTTGCCATTGGTTTGAATCAATGTATTAATCTATTTTACATGTAAATATGATCGATTTCTCTACTACAACAATCCCACATTGATAGATTTAAAATTGGATGTAGTCTTCATAAAGTAGATATTGTTTTAAACAAATCGCTGAGCTTGGTAATGTGAGCTTGTAACCCATATGGGGGCAACAAAGTGGTTGGAGGTCCGCTCAGCCCATTGGTCAGGGTTGTTGGAGTTGTTCTTTGGCCTGTCCATTTCAAGTAGGGAGTTGGGCTATGGGCTTTGGGCGAAGGCCTAATGTCAATGGTCCTTAGAGTTGAAG
The DNA here is from genome assembly GCA_033971965.1 of Cucurbita ficifolia. NCBI lineage: Eukaryota > Viridiplantae > Streptophyta > Magnoliopsida > Cucurbitales > Cucurbitaceae > Cucurbita > Cucurbita ficifolia. The sequence continues at coordinate 4,882,019 of CM066971.1, forward strand.
GAAACCGCGTGAGGCTGGTTTCACAGAGCAGCGGTATCCTTTCGCTCTTGTGGGTGGAAGGATAGTGGATCGATTCTCCATTCCAAGTAGGGAGTTGGGCTATGGGCTTTGGGCGAAGGCCTAATGTCAATGGTCCTTAGATTTGAAGGAAACCGTGTGAGGTTGGTTTCACAGAGCAGCGTATCCTTTCGCTCTTGTAGCCTGACAATAACAAGAATATTTCTAATGGAACATCTTTCACAATCCCTGGAGAGATAGTTCACTAATAGACCAAGGGATAAGGAATTCGACGCATTCACATCCAGATCATGAATGTTTGGAATCCATATTATGCAAGGAGACATTGCTTTTGCTAATTCGAATTGAAGGGTGATATAAAATCGGTCTATTTCCGGCATCATATCCATAGTTAGCGGCGCATTCATCATAGTTAGAAGCTCCAGCTCCGTATCAAGGTCACGGTCGATATCGTCACTATCATCAATATCGCTACTATCATCAATATCGTCACTATCATCAATATCGCCACTATCATAAATATCGTCACTATCATCCATATCGTCACTATCATCAATAACAAAACCTTTAGGGTTGTTATCTGGGAACTTGTTCAGAAATACTGTAATGAAAGGAAGATAGGAGTTTGTCGCTAGGTATTTGATCAAATAGGATCGTCCAGTTCCTATAGAACCTATCACTAAAATACCCCTACGGGGGGATAGGGCTAAGCGGAGCGAAAAGGGTTTTCCATGAGATGGAAAATTCAAACTATTAGCCCCACACGAGGTTTGTGAATAAGTGATTGTCTGATAATGAGCAAGGAATGTCCGTCTTTCTGCTAAACAGGATGTATTGAACTCATAATTCATTAGATACTTTTTATGAATGTCAACTAAGTATCGTAAGTAAATTACTCCCGGTTGTTCAATCATTTGATAACCAGAGTCATTCTTTGATAAATGATCACTATGAGTCAGACTCAATAGAATTTGATCAATCCTTTTTTCTGTCGTTAAGGTGGAGAACTGAACCAAGAATTCTCTTTCTTTATCATCAATCGAATCACTGTTCGAGACCCAGGATTCTATTTTATCATCAATCCAATCACCGTTCCCATTTTTTATTTTTCTTATCAATGAATATATCTCTTTACTTGTATGACTTAGATGTCTCGTATTTCTCGAAAAAGCGATTCGATTGATGGGATTGAGATTGATATTCCAATCTTTCTTCTTCGAACATATTGATTTGACCCATAAGCGGGACCGCCACCCCATAGCATGTTGCCACCAGAAGCAGAACCCCATATTTCTTCTAGAGAATCTCCTAATTGTTCCAGAGCAACTAGAAAGAGATTCTTTAACCAGAAAGAATTCAGTTCTGGTGTGGGATACCTATCCAGAAGTTTTCGCAACTCAATCATGTATGATGGAATCATCAAAGATTTGACCTTTTTAAACTCTGTCTGTAACTCACTATAGGCTCGAGAAACAAAGAGAAGATGTGTATGAACGAGATATACAGCAACAAGAAGAAGGAAAAGGATTGAATAGCGGAACTCCCGAACATTTGGCGATCTCAGATGTGTCGATATCGATGGTGACTCATTATTTCGATGAATCATTTCTTCGGACAGAAGAGGATTATGTAAACACTTACTCGAAATCTCACTTATCAGATTCCATTTTGGAAGACACAATTTTTTCTGAAGAATTCGCCATGATATAGCTGATCCATGCATAATATCACGAAAAGTGGATACAAATTTTTGGCTGCTACTTATACTTAGTATCGGCAATAGGTCTGAAAAAGTATCTAAAAATGGAAAATTTAGATATTTGTACCCTGTCGAAGTAAAGAACCATGGCTATATGTTTGGAATAGATTCCATTTTGAGAGAGTTGAAAAAGCACTTTCTCGTTGAAAGGTTCTATACATCTGCCCTTTCTCAAGGCATTTCTTTAGACAAAGACTCCGTTTTTTCCTCTTTTCGGATGGTAAATATTTCTCAGAACATGGAGTGTGAATCAAACCCATGTTTGAATTGAAATTTAGATACTGATGCAAGTTCTTCCCCTTTGAATCAGATAGATTCATATCTGAAAGAGGTTGACAATAAGTTCTTTCAAAATTGACTATTTGTCCCTCTGTTAGAGGTGTTCCAGAAATGTCTGCGATCGAGACAATAGCTCGACGAACGAATGGATCGGATCGAATTGAAAAATGGAAAGATTTGTACAAGTTATACCTTTCGTCACCACTTTGTGGAAAATTGTTAGGTATGAATATGTTAGATACCTGTGACTCTCGATTGGTGAAATAGTATCTCTCTCCTAAAAAGCATGTTTTTTTTACGGCCGCACAAAGAAAATATTTTGTTGCGAATGAACAAGATATTGAGAAATTGTCCATATGTCAAATCATAATTATTGATACCGGCCTTTTCCACATAATCCACATAAAAAGGGAATCTTTTGTTACAATAGAAGCAGAAGTGATGTGGATTATTCAAGAATCGAAGTCGAGCTGCTTTATAAAAAGAAGATATCAATGAACTTCTATGAAATGGTTTCACGGGATTTAGCCAATTGTCTTGATCGTGGGATATCATTGAGAAATAGGAATCCATGTTATCAAAGGATTTCCTGCGATTATTTTTCGTATGGAATGAGTCAATCATCCACTTTGGTATTTTATTGAACAAAAATGGTGATATTGTTCCTTCATTGATCAAGAATTTCGATTTTTGGGAAGTATCATGATCATCCAATAAGAAGGGTTTCAATTTTTTCAAATGAACGATTTGAAGACCTATTGATTCTAACAACTGATTGCAGAGTTGATCATTCGGACCTTTCAATTCATAGATGTGGATCTCAGACCTATGAATGGGGATATTCCCGAAACTCACAAAGAAAAAGGAAGTGAGTTAGACAAAAAGAGAAGAAACTTGGACAAAAAGAAACGAAGTGACTTAGACAAATCTTTTTTATCGATAACCTCAGACCAATCAATCGAATATTAATCCCAGCCCATTGGTTAGGGTTGTTGGAGTTGTTCTTTGGCCTGACCATTTCAAGTAGGGAGTTGGGCTATGGCCTTTGTGCGAAGGCCTTAGTGTCCATGGTCCTTAGAGTTGAAGGAAACCGCGTGAGGCTGGTTTCACAGAGCAGCGTAACCTTTCGCTCTTGTCAGTGGAAGGATAGCAGGTCGATTCTCCTAGGTTCAATATAAACATCTGGGTAGTTCTCAGCCTGACATCCACTTTTTTTTTTACATATATTTCTGGAGGCTGGCTTAGCCCATTGGTTAGGGTTGCTGGAGTTGGGCTTTGGGCGAAGGCCTAGTGTCCATGGCCCTTAGAGTTCAAGGAAACTGCGTGAGGTTGGTTTTAAAGAGCAGCGTAACCTTTTGCTGTTGTCGGTGGAAGGATAGCGGGTCGATTCTCCTAGGCCCAATATAAACCTGTGAGTAGTCCTCAGCATTACCATTTATTTTGAATCAATGTATTAATCTATTTTACATGTAAATATGATAGGTTTCTCCGCTACAACAATCCCACATTGATAGATTTAAAATTGTTTGTAGTCTTCATAAAGTTGTCATTGTCTTAAGGAAATCGCGGAGCTTTGTAATGTGAGCTTGTAACCAATATCGGGCAACGAAGTGGTTGGAGGTTGGCTCAGCCTATTGTTCTTTGGCCTGTCAATTCCAAGTAGGGAGTTGGGCTTTGGGCTTTGGTCGAAGGCCTAGTGTCCGTGGCCCTTAGAGTTGAAGGAAACCGCGTGAGGCTGGTTTCACATAGCAGGGAATTGGGCTATGGGCTTTGGGCGAAGGCCTAGTGTCCATGGCCCTTAGAGTTGAAGGAAACCGCGTGAGGTTGGTTTTCCAGAGCAGCGTAACCTTTCGCATTTGTTAGTGGAAGGATAGCGGGTTGGGGCCCAATATATACCTCTGGATAGTCCTCAATCTGACATCCACTTTTTACTTTACATATATTTTTGGTGGCTTGGACTGTAGACTTCGAGCTTGCCATTTGTTTTCAATCAATGAATTAATCTATTTTACATGTAAATATGATAGGTTTCTCCGCTACAACAATGCCACATTGATAGATTTAAAGTTGGATGTAGTCTTCATAAATTAGTCATTGTCTTAAGGAAATCGCCGAACATGGTAATGTGAACTTGTAACCTAGATGGGGGCAACAAAGTGGTTGGAGGTTGGTTCACCCCATAGGTTGTTGGAGTTGTTCTTTTGCCTATCCATTCTAAGTAGGGAGTTGGGCTTTGGGCTTTTGGTGAAGGTCTAGTGTCCATGGCCCTTAGGAAACAGCGTGAGGCTGGTTTCACAGAGCCCTATGAGATTTTGCTAAGATAGCTTCAACGCTCACGTAGTTAAAGCAATAATATATTAGATATTTTAAAAGTTCAAACTATAAGATATAAAATTTTTAAGTATAAAAAGTTCCCAAAAAAATAGCAAGATCATTCAATATACCTCAATGTAAGGCCTTGCTAAAGTGATGCGAAAAAAATGTGTAAAACATATGAAGTGAAACTATGAGGTCTAACCTCCAAAGCAGTTGCGTTACTAGAGGCTACTTTACGAGCTTCGAGCGTCTTCCTTTAAAAAATGTATTTGAAAAGTTTCATTCAATGACACTACCAAATCGCATAGGTGTGCCAGTATTGCACCCCAACTCGTGTCGGAGGTTTGTTTCGCACCCGCTATTTGGAACAGATGCCACAAATTGTTTAGCATGGACACAAAAAATTCTAATGTCCGATGAGAACCCATATGGATAGATGTTTGGGATGTCCTGGTGAGATGGTAAATACATGGATTAGTTCTCAACGGATGTGTTAGAACAAGCCAAGATGGTCGAATTTTATCAAGACATGGAATGATGTCACAATGCATGGGTTATGTTGTTTGTAACCAAGATGACTATGAGATTAAGCGGTGCTTAAGAGAGATCTTGGCCTAGAGTAGAGGAAAAGATGAGTCTGATGACTTGACCTAGTCTAAAGGCATGTTGGATAGAGTCCAGACGATTGAACATGCACACACGAGAGGCATGTGTGACAAAACAAGTTTGGATTCCACACAAGTTGTGTTCAGTTGGTTAAGGAAAACCTTGCCTAAGGTTTAACAAAGCTACAAAATCGGGCAAAAAATGTGAATAGGGCTTGAACTCCCTCTCAAACCTTGTCGTGAGTGTGTCAAGATCACAATGCAGCACGGTTGAAAAAGTATGACGTGACATTAGACATCAAATAAAATAAATATAATAATAATGTTGCTCTTACAAAAAGTAAATTTCCAAGGATAAAAAGATAAAATTAAGGCCTTTATGGAAATAGTGATGCTCCTACTTTTTCTTCATTTAAGGTCCTTCTCTCTTATCCACAAAATATGGAGAAAATACTTCTTTTAGTGCTTTTTTATCCATATTTATGATTATAGAAAAAGAATGGTAGAATAATTATAAACTTGATCTAATGATATATTAATTGATTTTAATGTGTTGAAACTCTATCAAATAAGAAACTAAAAAAGCAAAGACACATCGGTCACTTTCAAATACAAAACTAAAAAAGCGAGGACACATCGATTTTGAAAGTATATGAAATACTATTTATTTTTTGAAGTTCAAAGATTTATTACACACAAATCTTGTAAATATTTGTGGTCGTATAGTCTAGTGGTTAGGATATTGGATTTTGAACTCAGTAACAAGAGTTCAAATTTCGGTGTGACCTATTTTATATTGTGAGTTGTAACTTTAGAGGTTTATATCACATTAAAGGGGCAAATTCGGTGTGACCTATTTTATATTGTGAGTTGTAACTTTAGAGGTTTATATCACATTAAAGGGGCAAAATAAGTAAGAAATCAAACATTAATTAGTTATAAGTTACATACAGAACATCCTATCCTATTAGTTAAAAGATAAAGAAATTGACAATTCATACTAATAAAGTATTACTAAAAAATATAGATTTTGATCAATTCACTGTCGTCTACCCAAATTTTAACATTCTATAATTGTTTTGTTTGTGTGTTAATGATGGATGACGGAAGTGAAACTATCAAACTAAAACTTATATTATAGAATAACTTCAAAGGTTTTTTCTCTTCTCTATGGTTACTTACTTCCTTTAACCATAATTTTAAATTAATCAAATTTTGCATCGGTTTAGAACTAAAAGATAGGATAATAATACTTCCACTCGATTTACACATTCGTTGGAGATGGAAACAAAACATTCTTAATAAGGGTGTGTAAACCTCTTCCTAGCAGACCGGTTTTAAAAATGGGGAAGCCCGAAAGAAAAAGCCTAAAATGACAATATTTGCTAGCAGTGAATTTGGGCTGATACATATACTAAGTTAAAGGGTAGTGGGAGTAACTTACCAATCATGGTCATTCAATCCTTTAGTGAGCATGTGAAGAGTTGGAAGTTTCTCCAGTTGAGAGACTATAAATACCAACAAATTATTAGGTAAAAGATATTTTTTATGAATAAACTTAAGCTCTCAAATTGAGACTTTATCTAATAAATTTGAGAATCATCTTTGTCATTCCTAAGTTTCATGTAATTCTTATGCTAGATTAAATCTGAGTCATTCAATCAAGTCTTGATCAAGTTCAATTGTGGAGTGACTCAAAATGTTATCTATGTTGCTTCTAGATCTTTGATCTTAAGAGGTAATTTACTTTTAGCCTTATTTCTTGGTTGATCTGAATTTTGTATACGAAGGTGTTAATTTCTTTGATTCAACAAAACTTGGATCGTTGGACTGAGGATTAGGATTGTTATCACCCACTCTCTAAAGTTTGCTTCCATCCATGACGAACTCCTATTACCGGGAAAAAAAATGTAAACATGGAGTGAATAAAAAGTCAAAAGTAGCCTATTTGTATGCTCTTAATGGCAACCTTAAGCTAGGGATGTTATCTCTTATTGAGTTTTTAGGTTCTTGGCACTTAGAGCTTATATTCTTACACGTCGCTTACTGCTGCTAAAAACTTTTCCCTAAAGTAACCTTTAGTCCTCTTCGTGTGAACACAAGAGTGGCTCTATCATGATCGTGTCATCCTGCTAGTAAATTTTGATGTAGTGTATCTCATCTAAGTGAGGGAAATAGGAGGCCCTCCTTATCATCATGCTCATGATACATAGGGAACGACATCCCACATAAAAGAGGAATAGGGGCATCGTCGCACACCGCATGATGAGAGATAACGGTCACTTTTGAGTATGAATCCTAGCAACTTATTTATCATGGTATTCAATTGATCCTACATATATTCTTCGAACATGGTTTATAAATTAACATAGGCTTATACATTATATCATGGAGTAGCATCACAACTCATTAGTTTTAACTTAACGAAACATTAAAGGGCAGCCTAACGTGATTCTATGAGCGTGAAAACTTACTAGTAACCTGATAACCCCTTCTAATAACCTGAGTTCAAATTTTGATGGGACCTATTTTTTTATTGTGAGTAGTAATAAAACAAATCAATTAATTGATTTTAAAGTGTTGAAACCCTATTAAATGCAAAGATTAAAACAATTACCTATAAATATATATAAGATATAAGTTTGAAAGTTTATAAAACTATTATCTATTTCTTAAATTTCAGATGTTCATAAAACACAAATAGTAATAAATACTTGCACATGAATTTCATTGGTCTTTTTAATGATAACTTTGTTAATTGATCTCAACTAAATACATTTAATTAACACCTTGACATATCACATTAAAGGAGTTTTAATACCTTCCATTCTATTATTTAAAAGATAGAAAAAGTTCCATTCTATTATTTAAAAGATAGAAAAATTGACAACTCAGCTAATAAAGTATTAGAACTCAATATAACATGTGATAAGAATTACAGAATTCCAAATGTTCTAATGAAATTTATTACACGATCTAAGGCCAAGAAGATTCAACAAACAGTGATTTATCATCTATAAAGTAGGATAGGCTCGGTTCAACCATTATTTAGTGTGTTACAAGTTGATTTGATTGAGGAATGATCATTTGGAACTTCAGAAGTGAATAGTTGCACGGTTAAAGTAGCAGATGAAGTTGGAAGCATCATTTCATGAGTTGTTAAAAAACTTTATTTATTGTTTCTAATTTCATAAGTCTTGTAATGGGTCAAAGGGTGGAAGTTAATAGTCAAATTGACTTCATCTTGTATGGGTGACGTCGTGGAACGAGCGTCCCAAGTGTCTTCTTTTGAAATATTTCATTTAATGACAGTACCAAATGGTACAAATGTACTAGTATTGCACCTCGACCCATGTGTCGGAAATTTTGTTAGCATCTGCTATTTGGAATAGATGCCATAAATTTTTTAGCATGGACACAAAAAACTCAAATGTCCGATGAGAACCCATATGGATAAATGTTTGGGATGTCTCAATGAGATGGTCAACACATGGATCAGTACTCAACAGATGTGTTCGAGCAAGCAATGATGGGCGAGCTTTCTCGAGACATGATATCTCGATGCATGAGTTATGTTGTTGGTGTTAGGAACAGATTGAGAAAATTGAAAAGACCAGCAGAATTCGAAGAAATCTCACATTCAATTGTGGAATAAAATTGGCTATTATACAGCAGAATCAAATCCGGTACGACTGAATCTGGTAGGACTAAATCAAATCTAATTCAAATAACTAAATAAAATCTAATCCAAATAACTAAATCAAATCTAAAACTTAACAATTTCTCCTTTAAACTGAACACAAATAGTAATCCGTTTATATCTACGACCTCATAACAGATTTCCACCCTCAGATAACTTCATCAATTTTCATGTGTCATTTTTGTTTATTGCTTCCCTGTCCAGATCCATGGCTTGCCTTTATTTCTCACAGTTCAATGCGTCTTTAAATCAATGTGTCTTCAAAGTTTACAGGATCAGTAGTGGTAAACATGGCCGAGTGAGCTTCATCATCTTCTTTACAAAAATCTTCTCCTATTGCATAGTCTCTCATCTAGACTGCTTCATCATCTTCTTCACAAAAATCTTCTCCTATTGCATAGTCTCTCATCCAGACTAATGGTCTCCTATTCCTCGCCTTATTCGAGCTAGGAGAGCTTGCTTCAGCTAAAGAGCCAGAGGAAATATTTTCCTCGGCAGTATTTTCATCTGCCGCTTCTATATCATGGAGTCTGTAAGCTTTTGACTCTTCACTAACTCCCAACAAAACACAACTCAAACACCCATCATCTAGCTTAGTTCTTCAAGTTGCCTCCTCCTTTTGTCTATGAATCAACACGAGATCACGATATCGTTCTTCTTCCTTCCACTGCAACTCCAGAGCTAATCGTCGCTGAGCTTCTTCTACCCTTCTCCTATTCTCTTCCAACATTTTATCTAGCTCTTTTCTCTCTTTTCGTGCTTGTTCTTCTTTTTATCTTGCAGCAGTAAGAGCGGCTTCTTTCTCCTGGAACAGGTAGTGGAATGATTGGGGGAAGGACTTGGGTCCCTTCTGCTTCTTCGACTATAGCGATAGGAATTGGAGCGAGGAGTGTACGACGGAGACCTTGAAACACTTCTCCCCATATGTTTCAACTGAGTTTGAACGGTTGCTACAAGCTGAGATATGGCATGCAGTACGAACATTCGATTCAAAGACATCTTTGTCTCCACGATTAAGTCTCTCTTAGGATAAAACCCCTTGCATGTTACATTTTGAAACAAAATTCTAAGCTCCTTTGCTTGCAATTTCCCAATACTCAGCAGATTGTTCTTCAGCTTTGGCACATAGAACACTCCTGTGATTATCAGTATGATTCCATTCACTTGCAGCCGTACATTACCCTCTCCCGTTACATCCATGCTTGAGTTGTTGCCCAGCTTCACTGAATCTCTAAAACTTCCATCAAAATCTGAAAAATATTCCTTCTTCCCACACATATGATTGCTACATCCCGAGTCAAGGAACCACATATCTTCACTATTGGCCTTATTCATATTCACGTAAGCTATCAGCAACATCTCTTCTTGAGTATCTGCATAGTTTGCCTCCTTCTCCTTTCTTTGACATTCCCATTGAAAATGTCCTAACCTGTGACAATTATAGCACTGCACTGTGGCCTTGTTGAAGGTTTGTCTGCCTCGTCCCCTTCCTCTGTCTCTAATGCTTCCACGACCTTTACTCCTTCCTCCAGATTGTGCACCATGAGTGATCTTCAAAGCATGTTCTTCTTCAACATGAGAACCATGTGTTGTTCATGCACAAGCAGACTGCTTTGCAACTCATCAATGATTAAGATGGTTGTATCCTTGGACTCCTCAATGGAACACACAATATAATCAAACTTGAGAGTCATAGATCTCAGAATCTTTTCAACTACTTCAATATCTCTTTTGTTCTCACCATTTATTTTCATATTGTTTGCTATGTTAAGGGTCCGAGCAAAATACTCATTGACAGATTCTCCTGCCTTCGTGTGAAGCATTTCAAACTCCTTCCGAAGATCTTGCAAATGTGCATGCTTTACCCGTGTCGAACCTTAATATTTATGCTTCATAGAATCCCATATGTTCTTTGTTGTATCAATGTTGAGGATTGTCTCCAAGATCGAACGATCTAATGCTTGAAATAGATAATTCTTTGCTTTCAAATCTTTCAACTTCTAATCTTCAATGTGCTTCTTCTGAGTATCTGTGGAAACGATGTCTTCTATTGCTGCATAAATCCCATTCTCCACCAAATCCCAGTACTCCTTTGAACGCAAAAAGTTTTTCATGAGCATCGCTCAATGATCATAGTACCCATCAAATTGTAGAATTGCATGCTGCACAAATAAACTCTCCATCGACATAATTTTATTATGACACACGTACAAGACTGCTAATAAACTCTCCATCGACATAATTTTATTATGACACACGTACAAGACTGCTGCTTCTAGTTTTAACTTGGCTAGTTTAGGGCATGACTCTGATACCAAATGTTAGTAACAGACAGAAAACTGAAAAATCAGAAGAATTGGGAGAAATCTCACATTCTATTGAACAATGAAATTGGCTACTATATAGCGTTACAAAATCAAATCCGGTATGACTAAATCAAATCTTATTCAAATAACTAAATCAAATCTAATCCAAATAACTAAACCTAACAGATGGTAACCGAGATGACTATGTGATGTGTCATTGCGTAAGAGAGACCTTGGCCTAGAGTAGCGAAAAAATCGAGTCGAATGACTTGACCTAGTGTAGAGACATGTCGGATGGAGTTTTAGACGATTGGACATGCACATACGAGCGGCGTGTGTTGCCGAACAAGTTTGAATTTCACACAAGCTGTGTTCAGTTAGTGAAGGAAAACCTCGCCTAATGTTCAATGACACTGCAAAATTGGGCAAAAAATGTGAATGAGGATTGAGCTCCCCTCAAAGCACATAGGGGTGGCTTAATGAGATATTTTAGGATGAATAAAACTTATAATATGTTGTATGAACACCCCTTTTGGCCAAAGATGAAACACGATGTTCATAAGTTATGTAGTCAGTGTTTTAAATATAAAGAATTCAAGTCAAGATCACAACCAAATGGATTGTATACTCCTCTGAATACACCTAATGAACCGAATGGATTGTATACTCCTTTATTGTTGTTGTAGACATATTTAGTAAAAATGGCTCATTGCATGAATCAAAACAGATGATACAAAGCATGTTGCTGACTTATTCATTAGGGAAGTAGTAAAATTACATTGAAGCCTTAGAATTATTATTATTGAAGCCTTAGAATTATTATTAATGATGAAGATGTTAAATTTTTAAGCCATTTTTGAAAAGTATTGTGGGATAAATTGGGTACCAAATTATTGTTTTTAACTACATGTCATCCTCAGAATGGTGGACAAACTGGGGTGGTTAATAGAAAGTCTTGGGATGAATGATTGCCATTTTTATAGTTTGCATATAATAAAGTAATTCATAGTACGACTCATTGCTCTCCTTTTAAAGTTGTTTATGGATTTAATCCATTTACTCCACTTGTTTGGCTTCCTATTCCTTATAATATTCTTGCTTCCTTTTCCTTACAATATTTTTTTGTGAGTTAAAGCAGCAACAAAAAAGACAGATTTGATCAAAACCTTGCACAAAAAGGTCTAGAAGAGAATTGAGAAACAAAATTTCAAAGGACGAAACGAACTCACTTTTTAACCCGGTGATTAGGTTTGGATACATTTTCGCAAGGAGTGATTCCCATGTAAGAGGAAGACAAAGTTACATCCAAGAGGGTATGACCCTTGCCAAGTTCTTGAAAGAATTAATAACAATGCCTATAAAATTTATTTTTCAAGAGAATTTTCACTACATTCTACTTTCGATGTTTCTCACTTGAGTTCTTTTGATGTAGTTTGTGATTTTCTTGATTGGAGTACGAATCCTTTCGAAGAGGGGGATGATGATAGAGACCATGGTGTTCCAAATGTTTCAACTAGACATATTACACGATCTAAGGCCAAGAAGATTCAACAAGCATTCATTCTTCATCAACAAAATTGGATAGTCTCGATTCAACTGCCACTTCATATGTTACAAGCTATTCGATTGAGGAAGAAAGATTTGAAGCATCGAGAGTGAATATTTACACGGTTGAAGTAGATGATGAAGTTGTTATAAATAGCACTTGAGTGATAATTTATTTGCAAACTTTATTTATTATTTTAATTCCATAACTTTGTAGTGGGTAAAAGGGTGGGAAATTAGTTGTCAAAGTGGATCACTTCTTTTTTGGTAATGGGAGTAACTTACTAATCATGGCTACTAATTTATTTAGTTGGCATTTGAAGAATTGAAGCTTCTTTTGGGAAGAAACTATCAAATTAGATTTTGAATAAAAGTAATCTTTCAAGTTGAGACTTTCCACCTTAGAAATTTTAGCATCATCTTTGACATTTCTAAGTTTCATGCCATTCTTATGGTAGATTGCATCTGAGTCATTCAATCAAGTCATGATCAAGTTCGATGGTGGAGTGACTCAATTTAGAACAAGATTTCAAATCTTGCTCCTAGATCTTTTATTTTAAGAGGTAATCTACTTTTAGACTTGTCTCTGGGTTGATCCGAATTTTGTATGAGAAGGTGTTAATTTCTTTCATTCAAGGGTTCTTGCTTCAAAAAAAGCTTGGATCGTTGGGTTGAGGATTAAGATTGTCTTATCACCCACGCTCCAAAGTCCTCTCCCATCCATGACCAACTCCTAGTTACCGAAAAAAAAAATGTAAACACGAAGTGAGTAAAAAGTCATTAAGTAGCTTACTTATAGGCTCTTGATGGCAACCTTAAGCTAGGATGTTATCCCTTATTGAGTTTTGAGGGGCTTGACATTCAGAGCTTATATTCTTACCTTTCACCTTCTCATCCTAAAAACTTTTCCCTAAATTAACCTTTAGTTCTCTTCCCGTGAACACATGAGTGGGGCTATCATGATCGTGACATCCTTCTAGCAAATTTTGATGCAGTGTATCTCAACTAAGTGAGGAAAATAGGAGGTCCTCCTTATCCTCCTACTCATGATACATAGTGTAGGGCATTCCACATAAAAGAGGAATAGGGGCATTGTCCCACACCGCATGATGGGAGATAACGGTCACTTTTGGGTATGAATCCTAGCAACTTATTTACCATGATATTCAATTGATCCTAGGTATATTCTTGGAACATGGTTTATAAATGAACATAGGCTTATACATTATATCATGGAGTAGCATCATAATTCATTAGTTTTAACTTAGATACACATTAAAAGGCAATCTAACGTGATCCCATGGATGTGAAAACTTACTAGTAACTTGATAAACCCCTTTCAAGGTCATGTATAAAGTTTCACGTTACTTAGGTGTCTTAAAAGTCATAAAATGAAATTATTTTGGGCGAATGGCATTATAGTTATTTTACACTTCTCAGTTTACCATCTTAGGCATATTCAATTGTTAGCAATTTTCTTACTTAACATTAGCACACACTAATATGGCAAGTATAAAAATTTCATAAGAGAACTGATTTAGGGGGTTAATTTAATGTTACTTAATTCTTTAGAAAAACGGTGGGTTGAGTTAATTTAATGTTACTTAATTCTTTAGAAAAACGGTGGGTTGAGGCCTTTAACTCACGATTTTTAATATTTTTATTTCCTATACTATTAATTCATACTTCACTTAGGGTATATATTGAAATCCAAGCATTCCCACCAGTATTTCTTAAGAAAATTCCAAGATGTTTACTTACTTCTTGTCCGGTATTCGGAGACTCGTTTCTTGAGCTTCTTGTATTCGATTTTCTCCAAATTTTCTTTGGCAACTTCCTCAGTGAGTCAAGTTTTGGCCGCGGGTTGCAAATTCGTCACCAACCGAAAGGAATGATGGGTCATGGGTTGGCTGTAGTGATGGATTCCCCGAGTTCGAACCAAATCCGACCCAATCCCATCGTCTTCTTCGCCCAATTCACGCGTCTTTCCATTTGCCTTTCTCTTTCTTCTCGAGACCTTTTGACTCCATTTTTCTTTTGCTCCTCCGTTTAGATCTCAACTATGATGAGTCCCTATTGGCTTGCCTTAACCCACGATGTTGCAGTGTCTTGTACGTACCTACATAATGTGACTATCTTTATACCACAGTTTTAAAAAATTGTGCGTTTGCAGACGGTTAAGAAAAATGCAAGGTTCGACGTGAATGCGAGTATCTTATCGTGGGTATGCTCGGAGTCCTTAGCTGAAAAAGAATGGTAAAATAATTGGGCGAAGAAAATACTTCTTTCACTATTTTTCTAACCATATTTATGATGGTAAGGCTAAAAAAGAATGGTAGAATAATTGTACACATAATCTAATATATTAATTGATTTTAATGTGTTGAAACCGTATCAAATACAGTATTGAAAAAACGAGGACACACCCGTCGTTTTTATACTTTTGAAAGTATATGAAGATATTATTTATTTATTAAAGTTCAGAGATTTATTACACACAAATCATGTAAATATTTGTGGTCCCATGGTCTAGTAATCAAGACATTGGACTTTGAATCCAATAACTCGAGTTCAAATCTTGGTGGGACCTGTTTTATGTTCGTGAGTAATAACTTTAACACAAATAAATTAATTGATTTCATTGTCTTGATTTCATTAATACTCTCTTTCTTTATAAATAAAATAATAATTATACATTTAATAAAACATAAAAAATAAAAATAAATAATATAAGAATATAGACATTTGGTCTAGATGTAGGACTCAAGTGAAACTACCCTACTAAATTTTACATTAGGTTATAACTTCAACCGTTTATTTCTCCTTTATGCGGTCATTACACCTCTCCTTGAATAAATAACTTAGAGAATAATTAAATTATGCTAAGATATAATACTAAATACATTTCATTCCTGTCCTCTTTCTTTATTGATCCATCCTCCAATAATATAAATTAATTGATTAACAATTTCCCATGTCTGGGCATTTTGTTTAAAAGTATGATTCTAAAAAATGTCCCTTTTTTTGTATTTTATAATATTCATTGTCTGAAATCATTCTTTTTTCATAAGAAAAATTCTTATTCAATAGCAAGACATCAAGTAAGTAAGAACCCGTAATTGTGGTTTCATTAGTAAATATTTAGTATGGTCAATTTGAGCTTGTTGAACAAGTTACTAACTTATATCGTTACATTAGGAGAATTGCCAGTAGATTTAGTAGAACAAATTACTAACTTATGGAGCAACTATAGGAGAATTGGTAGTAGTTGCCAAATTGTGGATCAAGTTTTGTGGTTGTGGACTATGTTTTATGCTTTAATTAATAAGATTGTTAGTGGTTCATAACTTGAAAAGAAAGTTTATTTTGTAGTTGTGGACTAAGTTTTATGCTTTAATTAATAGGATTGTTAGTGGTTCTTAACTTGAAGAGAAAGTCTAGGAAGCAAGTTAATACTTTCTCAAATATAAATACTGATGAGAAGTATGCCTTTTTCACAACTACACAACAACAAAGAGAATTGAAAAGCTAGGTGTTTAAGCTTTCTTTACTCCAAAAGATCTCTCCCCTCAAGGTGTTCCGTTGGCTCTTTTACTTGTTTTAACATATTTCGATCGAGGGTCACATCCAGACTTCGTGGCTATGAAGACAAAGAGTAGGAAAAACACCTATTACTCACACATGAGGAGTGACTCGCTCAGACGAAAAAGAATGATGCGATTGTTATAACAAGAAAAACAGATTTCATGGATGTGGTCAGAGTCGTGGACATGGTCGTGGACGTGGTGGCAGAGGAGGCCGTGACAATACCTCATAAACTCATGATAATGTCAACCCCTAGAAGAACAAGAGTATGATCAACTATTACTCTTAGGCACTATGCAGTAGAGTGCCGCAGGAAGAAGCAAGATGAGGAGGCAAACCTCACACTCACGCAAGATCAAGAGCCCACAAGAATATGATCAACTGTTACTCTTGTGGAAAATATGGGCACTATGCGGTAGAGTGCCGTAGGAAGAAGCGAGATGAGGAGGCAAACCTCACACTCATGCAAGATCAAGAGCCCGCACTGATGTTGGCCAAGAGGATGCCCAACCTATTGATGGTCAACGAAGAAAAGGTTATGGCGAACCTTCTCACAAAAGGAGAAGACCGAGTGGAGATCAACATGTGGTACCTTTACAATGGAGGAGGCAACTGTTGGTTATAAACTTGTTTTTTTATTTATTTTGCTTCATAAGTTTTTTTTTTGGTTAAAAAATAGCGGTTAGTATTTATTTTAATTTTAGTTGCTTATTTATCCATGAAAAAAGGCCGGAGATATTGGAAATAGTGGAACTAGTTTTTAGGGAGTGGAACAGTGGAAGGAGTGGTGGAGTACTTGCTGATTTGTAGCAGAAATGTGTAAATTTTAATTATATAAGCAAAATGATGTCAAGTTCTCAAGATACAACAAAAAGAAGAGAAAGTTAATTTGTGTGTCTTTGCTTCTTCTCCCCTTCTGTTATTTTCTTACAATTGGTATCAGAGCTACAAGATCAAGGCCTGTTTTCAATCATGTCTCACCTAGAGATTGAGCAATCAAAAAGGAAGAGAGATAAAAAAAATGAGACAGGAATCGAGTGACCCGAAACAATAGATAACCGCAAAGATAAGATGGCTTTAGCAGCTAATTATCAAAGTATTGGAGAAGATATGTTGCTACAGTTGGGTGCCAAGAAAACGGCCAAGGAAGCCTGGATCATGTTGAAAAATATGAATCTAGGTGCAGAAAGAGTGAAAGAAGTTAGAACGCAGATTCTCTGGCGGGAGTTTGAAGCGTTGAGGATGGGTGATTCAGAAAGTATTGATGAGTATTCTGGAAAACTCACCATTATTGTCAACAAATTGAGAGGCCTCGACAATACTGTGGATGATATCCAAGTAGTTAAGAAACTTCTACGATCCACCTCTGCAATATTTCTTCAAATCACTTTAATGATTGAGGAGTTCAGTGATCTCAAAACGAAATCCGTTGATGAGATTATTGGATCACTCAAGGCACATGAAGAAAGGTTGCAAGGGTTTGGATAAAAAGATGAAACCGTTCTCCTCACTTATGCAGAATGGAAGGAACGAGAGAATGCAAAATCCTCAAAGAAAGAATGGAAGGATCAAGGCAGTTCCAGAGGAGGCAAGGGACAGGGTCGTGGAAGATGGAGAGGTCGTGGGAGAAGTGACTGGCATCGAGGAGATGAAGGAGAGTCACAAACTTAGAAGAAGAAGTTCAACAAAAGTAAAAATAAATGTTACAGGTGTCAGCAGATGGGACACTTCGCATCAGAGTGTTCCACAAAAAACGAACAACTCAACTTGATAGAGATGCAAAAGGATGAGGAGTCTTCATTGCTGATGATAGAGGCGTGTGAAATTAAAACCACACGTGACAAAGAGCCTGATTTTGTGATGCTGAATGAAACTATAGTGTCGCCACCAGCCAATATTGGAGCTGAAAATTTCTTGTACTTAGATACTGGAGCAAGCAACCACATGTCAGGAGAAAGGAGGGTGTTTGTGAGCTCGACACATCTGTTCTTGGAAAGGTATGTTTCGATGATAATTCTGTAATAGACATTTGTGGTCGATGAATAGTGCTCTTCAAATGCAAAACCGATGAGCACTTGATCTTATCGCAAGTCTATTACATACTCAAACTCAAGAGCAATATAATAAGTTTGGGACAACTGGACGAGAGTGGAAATAAAATTGTCATATAAGACAGTGTGATGAAGATATATGACAGATCTAGGTGCTTGATTATTATGGTGACAAGACAATCCAACAGATTGTATGTAGCAAAGTTGAAGCTTGGAGACCAGGTGTGTTTAATGGCAAATATTAGTAACGATGGTTGGCTCTGGCACGCGAGGTATGGACACCTGAATTTTCACTCTTTAAAGCAATTAAATGTCAAAAGAATGGATGAAGGGTTGCCGAAAATCACCCAGATCAATCAATTCTGTGATGGGTGTTTAATTGAAAAGCAGCATAGGACTCCTTTTCCACGAACAACAACATATCGTGCGTAGGAGTCATTGGATCTCGTCCATGGAGATCTATGTGGACCTATTTCTCCAATGACTTATGGAGGTAATCGATATTTTATGTTACTAGTGGATTATTTTTCACGATTTATGTGGGTGTTTTTGTTGAAAAACAAAAATGAAACACTGGTGGTATTTAAAAAGTTCAAGATCAGTGTGGCGGCACAGAAAGGCAAGAAGATTAAGAGCTTTAGAACGAACCATGGAGGAGAGTTCGTATCTACTGTTTTTAAAGACTATTGCGAGAATGAAGGCATGAAAAGACTTCTTACTCCACCATTTTCACCACAGCAAAATGGCGTAGTAGAAAGGCGTAATCGAATGGTGGTAGAGATGGCCAGTTGTATGTTAAAGAGCAAAGAGATGCCCCCAAAATTTTGGGGAGAAGCTATCAAAATTGCTGTGTATATTCTGAACAGATCGCCAACAAAAGGAGTTGCAGATGGAACACCGTATCAAGCTTGGTTTGACAAGATACCAAAGATTCATCACTTTAAAATCTTCGGGTGTCTTGCTCATGCCAAGAATACATATTCATGTTGACTTCTGGCAATTGGGAGAAACGTCGACAAAAAAAACGGCCGAAGGAAAAATAAAAAATAACTGAAAGTAGAAGGAGAGAGAGAGATTTTTGCTGAAGACTCGATTCGTTTTTTATTTGATTCTATTTAAGGTATTTAAATAACAAACCTATCCTAAAAATGGAAAGAGGTGGAAAACTAAGTTAAAGGCCTCCCACTCGACGTGGACTTCCCACTACTCTGATTGTGTGGGTTGAACAGCACACAAGTTACTAAAACCTAGGAATGAATTTCAACCTAGGGATTTACCTAACAATCTCCTCCTAAAGCCTTATAGTATATGTCTACCATATTGTTTGAACTCCGATCTTTGAGCGTAGTTCTTCAAATTTTACCCGCGCCAGAGACTTGGTGAAAATGTCTCCAAGCTGTTCCTCTATTCAAATGAAATCAATCTTGATGAGCCCTCGATCTGCACATTCTCGGATGTAGTGGAATCTAATTTCTATGTACTTGCTCCGGTCGTGCAAAACTGGATTTTTGATCAGGGAGATCGTAGCTTTGTTGTCCACGTATAGCATTGGTGGATCGCTTTCTCTTCCGATGAGTTCTTCCATCATTCGCGCAAGCTAGACCCCCTGTATTGTCTCCGTCGAAGCGGCGATGTATTCTGCTTCGCAGGAAGACAAAGCAACTACCTTTTGTTTTGTTGATTGCCATCAGATCGCGCCGCCTGAGAGAAAGTAGATCATCCCGCTAGTGCTCTTACGATCATCAACATCACCGGCCATGTCACTATCACTGTAGCCGACCAGCTCAAGCTTCGTCTTTCCTTTCCCTACGCTGTATCTCACACCCCAGCCTCTGGTTCCAGCCACATAGCGCAGGATGCGCTTGACAGCTACAAGATGCTCCTCCTGAGGTGCTTCCATGAATCTACTCACATATCCAACTGAGTAAGCAAGGTCAGGGCGTGTATTTACCAGATAGCGCAGGCTCCCAACAATGCTGCGGTAATTGGTGGCGTCGACTGTCGTCATAGTGCCGGCCTTCCTTAGCTGAAGCCGGGCCTCCATTGGCGTCCTTGTAAGATTACTCTCTGCAAGCCCAGTTGTGTCCAGCAGTTTTTTCGCGTACGTTTTGGTCTCACCTATGTTGATTACAATAACAATTTGATGAGAGTGTCGAAAGACTCATCAAAATGGTTCCAACATTTTCTCAAGGCCCGAAAACGATATACAAACCTTTAGTGTTGTACGCTATATTATCATTTTGTGTTTTGTTATTGCAACCTTCTAGAGAACTTACTACTAGAAGAAGATACTAAATAAATTGCAATGACAAATGCTTTTAGTAAAATAAAATTTTCAAACTCTTTTCTTCCCTCACTTTGATTCTTTCTTAATTTTCTTTTGAATATGATGGTTAATTTTGTTCAGAGTATTTTCAAGGCATTAAATGATGATGAGTTTGGTTGAAATTTCACCATTGTTTCTATATAGTGGTGGCTAGGGACTCATTTAGTTTAACCTTTACATTATCAAACACGAGAAAGTTATTCAAAGATAATTTAGCCTTATTATTCGCTTGGTTGGATGAATTAAATGAAGTATGAACGACACTTGCTCTGTGGCCCTCCACGTATATGATTATATGACATGTATTGTGTTAATTGTGCTATGATTATGTATGCTATGTTATGCTATGACTTATGTCATGATACGTTATATTGTAAGTTAGATTATTAGATGTTTATGTTATGTTATGGATTTTGTTGTGACTTCCATGTCATATGATGCATAATACCTATATATGATATGTCATGCACACTATGTTAGCATATGATGCATAATATCTATATATGATATGTCATGCACACTATGTTAGCATAATTACTTCGTGACTATGAAATATTGTTACGTCACGTGTGCATTCATGAAAGTTATGTTTATGAAAAATGAATGTACAATCTTCATCATATGTTTATGTCATAATTTAAAATCATAGGGACCTCATGCATTTGTATGTCACGTGCATCAAAATACTTTCCTGTTGAAATGAGTATGAACGCGAACATTACGATATCTATATATGATATGATATTATGTTGGCTCCTTTCTCCTCCATGGCTCTAACAGCATGAGCGTGCACTAGTTGAAGGGTAGGCCCAGGAGATACGTATACGCCCACTTGGTGAGTTCATGTGTGCATAAGTGGGCCGTGTGTAGAGAAATACTACACATTCAATTTTTTGCCCAGACGGAAAAGTTGAGTTCAAAACCAAGAAATGTTTTTTTTGAAAGGATAGGTCCCACAATGATTGTTTGTGTATGCATTTTTCAACCTCAATAATAGAGTTATTTACTAAGTATTTCTTAAAATACTCAAGTCACGTGCTACTCTTATTTTTCAAATAAAGGTAAAACATCTTTGTACTGATGACGACCTCGCAGTGACGGCCACGGCCATAAGACTGAAGTTAGGGTAGATGCATTCAAGTTATTTTTCTTTCGTAGCGCTTATGTTAGATCAAGACATCACTTTATTTTATTTGTTTTATTTCAAATTTACGTTATTTATTTTCTGCGATATTGTTTTAATGGCTCTATTATGAACGTATAAGTCCATGGCCTTGTTATGAAATATTTTAAATGATTTTTTCGGCACATAATAAACATGGTATGCTTACCGTAGTAACCTTGTTTAACAGGAAATTAGAGTCATTACATATTAGCTGTACCGTCCCATGCCTAGCATTTAGATCAAGATTTAAATTCGGATTCGACACTCGATGACCCTAGCATTTTTTTTGCAACATGAGTATGTTACCTACTTGTTTTGAAGTGTTTCTAAGAATAAAAACTATTTCTGCAAACCAACACGAGTTATTTAAACATGCTTTTCGCTCGCACTCACGTTTCGATTGATCTGACCCCACAACGATTTTTTATTTGAAGGTTTGCTCTCGATCGTCGCCAGTTTTTGTCAACACTTCAAGCCGCATGCAAAGCCTCCGTACGCAACCTTCTCCTTTGTCTCTCGTTAACAGGACCTTGTCTAGTGCTAACCTCTCAATTCCTTCTCAATTTTGCTCATCTCTCTCTCTCTCTCTCTCTCTCTCATTTTCATTGTGCCATAGTGCATTTGATTGATAGGTCTAACGGGTCGTACGCAAATCAAGCTGTAGTCGACTGCCCTATTGTGACACCTGAGAAAATGAGAGGTACATGAATGAACCAAGACCACATCTGAATGGAAGTGATTCAGATGATAGAATGATTAATAAAAACTTAAAAGAATTGAAAGCCACTATCTATACCAACAAGGTGCACCTACTTTTCGATGCCTCAATCATAAGAACTTCATGATTAAGCGTGCATTACTTGGAGTAATTCTATAGTGGGTGACTTTTGTGAGTGGGGACAGAGCATGTTGGAAGGAATTGTGACGGTCGTGAGGAGTAGGTAATGCGACCATATCGCAGGGGAGTTAGGGGAATGCTAATGCCATCAAATACCGAACCCAGATTTTGAATCCTGATTTAAATCCTAGGCATGAGGCGTCACTACCTATACCAACAATATGCACTTTCCTTTTTAATAGTTCAATTATAAGAACTCTATGGTTAAGTGTGCTTTACTTGGAGTGGGTAACCTCTTGAGAATTTTTATGCGATGCATGTGAATGAGAACAAAGCATGTTGAAATAACTCGTGTTGATCTGTAGGATAGCCTTAATTCTTAAGAAGTGAGAATTAGGTAACGCGACGATATATCGAGAAGTATTACACGTCTACATATACTCGAAAATAAAAGTATAATCCAAGATCAGTCATAATTTTAGATCCCATCAATCATACTAAAGATTGCACGTATTTACATATTCTGATCTCAATAATGGACTCACTTACTCAGTATTTTAAAACGCCCCAACTTTTTTCTTATTATTTTTTTTTTGGATAAAGACAATAAGACTCTAGACAAGTGACAACGGCCATCGTGGGGGTTAAGGGACAGACAGGCGGCTTTCGTATTTAATGACCATTTTCTTTGTTTTGGTCAAGCATGTTACTTTCTTTGACTCATTTGAATCTAAATTTTAACTATTTTATTTACCAACTAGTGTTTAGTTTTATAGTTTTAAGTTTTCAATGATCTACACTAAAAATTTGAAGACTTCTAGGTAAGATCTAACTATTTTTACTTGAAAATAATTTAACGATTTCATCCCATGTTACAAATAAGGTTGTTATACTATCTATATCTATATAAGCGACAAAACTATTGAAAATGTTAAATTTAGTATCTCTCCTACTTTAAACTTTTGGGTAATAGAGATGGTTGCACATGGCTGGTTGTCTTGATTCAGTTGCTCATGTTTGACGTTTTTTCTCTCTCTACCTTGATCATGACGAACAACTAGAACAACTAACTCACATGGTTAATTAAAATAATGTGATAAAAACCTGTTGTTGTAAGATATTTAAACATTTTTTTTTGTTGGAGTTTGAATGAGATCAAACAGAGAAATATAAAGTATTACCATCTTAGCACATGATTATTGAAGTTTACGTACAAAACTTCTTTACGACACATTTAACGACATAAAAGCATTGAAATCTTCGTAGTTTTTGTATTAAAAATATCCTTAAAACTTTCCAAGGTTTTAGATAGAAAGTGTACTTTGTTCTCAGGTAGTCCTAATACGAAAAAGCGACTCATATGCTTACAAATTATCGATATTTTGTGGACCATGCTCCTCATAACAAGTTTATTATCGGATAATTTGTATAATTTCCACGCAATAAATTAATGGCACTTCATAACATGTGTATCTATGATACGATCCTAGCACAACTAACTCACTGATTCCAACATGGACCTTATCGACTTAGATGGGTTACTATTAAAGATTAGCTGACAACCTTTTAATAGTCCTCAACTTGTATCCAATAATACATTGGGAATGACCCATTTTTGTTATTTTTTTATAATAAATACTCAATTATTACCATTTATTTATTTCAATTTTATTCTTTTAAAAGTTTGAATATTACGGCCGTAAATTTTGCAACGGCGAGAGGTAAACAAACGCCTCGTGATGAAGCAACACACCGAGTGTCAAATATACCTTTAGACTTGGCACTTTATCTAAAAAAATGTTCTAAAACTTATAAAAATTTGAATAATACACTTAAATTTTTAAATCAGTCTAAAAACTACTTTTTAAATAAAAAAAGGTTAAAAAATACAATGAAAATCATTAATATTTTATTTAAAAAATACTCTTTAATTTTTTAAAATATCGGTTTTTAAAAATTTCATTAAATTTTTTTTAATTCAAAAACACCAACTTTAAATTTTTTTTTTTAAATTCTCTTATTATGGTAACACGTTTTAAAAATATCTATGAATTTTCAAAAGTAACATTAAAAAGTTTAGAGATAATCTATAAATAGTTCATGTACAGTATTAACGTAAAATTTTTTAAAACTTTCTTTTTTAATAAAGATAAAAAGTGTTAATGCAACTTTTAAAATTTAATGGATATTTTTTTTATAGGTATTTTTATTAATTTAACGCTTTATATACTATTATATAAGTTATTTTTTCTTTTTTTAAGTCATCCAATGAGAACTCTCCTTTTCAAGCAATTTTCCAAAGAAAAACTTTAAAAATATTTTATTTAAATAATTAGGCCGTTTTACTTGGCTTTGTCCGTGTGAGAGGAAACATAATAATAATAATAATCATAATAATAATAATAATAAGAATAATAATATAATTACTATTATTATTATTTTGTTTTATGTCCTCATTTTGTCTTTTACCCTCGGTTTTGAAAATAGCAATTGATTAATTATATAGTGTAACCTTTTATTTTAATTATAATTTAAACTCAACTATTAATCACTAATTCTTACAATTGAGGGTTGTTTTTTTCTTTCTTTTTGTGAAATCTATGTGACTTACACTGCATTAGGTGGTTTTTGTGAAATCGACCCGGCATGCCTGGCAGCTCCTTAGCTTATTCGTGTAGTCTCTCGCCCTTTCTCAAGATGGGGTTAACAATATAGCGAGATTGTTCAGGGAGCCCTGACCATTTCCACACGTCATAGAGGCACTCATTATGAAATAAACTATTTATGTAGTCATTCGTCCTCTCTTAGAACAGGTTTATGAAACCACAGTCTAGCCTCTCGACTTGTTTTCTACCCACAATAGTAACTTCTCAAGTCACCACGATTGACCTTAATCAAACTCGATGGTAGATGTTTCTAGATGCCTGGATATGAGTTAGGTCTAACCTAAAGTACTATAGAAAACAAAAGATGAGTTTTGTCCATACGCAACATCAACTAGGGGGAATGGTGAATGACAAGGACAATTAGAGTTTCACAGTCGTCCAAGGAGTTCGTAGCGCTAGGGTGCTGTATGATGGAACCAAAACGAGTGTCATAGAGGAAGAAGGGACCAAAGAATGAGAAAGAAAGCGACATTAGATACTAGTTGGTTAGATACTAGTTGGTTAGATACATTTTTCAATTAAAAATATAGATTTTATTTTTATCATAATAAATATCCATTCAAAACAGATTTTTATATTATAGCGAAAGCGAAAGTAAGATCAATCGCACTCACACACCAACAAACATACATGGACAAAGAGACAAATATTTATGTAGTTCGGAGAAAGAAATTCTCCTACATCCACGAGTGGGATCCAATCACTATAACCAAAGTGTTTACGAGTGTATCTCTCACACTCTCCAGTCTCACTTATAAAATTTCTCCTAATTTCCTCTTGATAAATACAAAATAACACTACGTCTCATAACAATGCTAGACAAATCTTTATATAGACATAACAATACTGATTCTTGATTCATGTATTAATATGAGAGATGAATCAAATGAATCTCAATAAATGCATAAATAGAAGAGAGAACGTACCAAAAATTTCACGAATTCATGAACGAACTATTCATGACAATTCACGACACTTTTAACGAAAAATTACCAATGATATTATTGTTCTTTTAACAAAGAAGAAAAGTGAATAAATTTCACGAATTCATGAACGAACTATTCATGACAATTCACGACACTTTTAACGAAAAAAAAATACCATTGTCCTTTTAACAAAGAAGAAAAGTGAATGAATATTTGGTTACACTTGGGATCCCTTTTCTTCCTCCACCCCAATAAACAAATAAAAGGAAAAAAAACAAAAATTAGAAGATTAAAAAAAATGTTTTTTTTTTTGTTTGTGTTCTAAATTTGGGATCCAAATTTGTGAGTTGGAGCTGCCAATCTGACAAGACCAATACATTAACAAGTGGGGTCCACATTCACGTGAAGTAGACTTAAAAAATAAAAAATTAATTAGTTTTCTAATTTTAACAAAATGTAATGGATTAAAAAAATATTCAGTTATGAACGACGGATCTCCACAATGATATGATATTATCCATTTTGAGCATAAGTTCTCATGGTTTCGCTTTAGATTTCTCAAAAGGCCTCATAACAATGAAGAGAATATTCATTGATTATAAACTCATGATCATTCTCTAAATTAGTCGATGTGGGATTTTCATCCAATATATACTTTCACTTTTCTAAAAATTCAATTTTTTAAAGAAATAAATTAAAAAAATTAGTTAATTTGGAGAAAATACTTTTCAAATTTGAGCAGCCCACGTTTTTTTTTTTGGTATTTCTTGGTGGGTCAAAACTTATCCATATCCTCTCCCTCTCCAATTTGTTTTCCTACCTTAAAACTTACCACTTACGTGTACGAAATTATTAATGCTCAACAATAACCCTAAAATTTAAAGCATTAAACATTATAGATGTTGACGCCCAAGTTCATGCTATGTATGTAAAAAAGATATTTAGATATCTAATCTATGAATAGCTTCCTTAAATTCAACCCCCTTAAAAAGGTTTGGAGTTTTGTATTAATTTCGTATTCGAGAGCTTTGAAATCGTTAAGACGTAGTGACTATTTTTCTACTAAAATAGAGTTGTTACTGTATGCATGATGTGATCTTTTTATGTAAGAGTGTTCATTTAAAATAAGTTATAAACGATGTTGTGGACTTAAACGTTTGTATTAAAAGACTTAAAATAAAACAAAGAAAAATAATTGAGGTGAAATATAAAAAAACTAAAGAAAAGATTTAAACGATGCACTAATTTAACCTAAGATGTACAAAATAAAAATGAAACTACCGTCACACAATGTGAGATCCCACATCGATTGGAGGGAGGAACGAGTGTCAGTGAGGATGCAGGGCTATGAAAGGAGGTGGATTGTTAGATCCCACATCGGTTGGAAAGTGGAACAAAACATTCTTTATAAATGTGTGGAAACCTCTCCCAAACGTGTAGAAACTTCTCCATAGCAGACGCGTTTTAAAACTTTGAGGGTAAGCTCATAAGTGAAAGTCCAAAGAAGACAATATCTGCTCACAGTAGACTTAGACCGTTACACACCAATCCTATAGTCTTCAAGAACTTTGTTACAAGTTTTGTATCAACTTATAGTCTTCAAGAACTGTGTTACAAGTTTTGTATCAACTTGTTTGAAGTCGACCATTTAATGATTGAAAGCTAATTTCAATCCACCTTAATAATTAATGCCTCATTTTCTTGTCCGAGTAGTTTAACTAGATTTAGATCTCCCATTTCTTACATGTTGAATTAATTATTTATGTTCAATTTAAAACTTATGAAATTTACTATTGAACACGTTCGTTTTGTTGAATTTAAATTTTTTGTCTTGAGATAATGAAGAAAGGTAGATGGTAACCATCTAAAACTCTCTCCCAAGGTCTCTATATAAAGCTAGTTAGAGAGTAGTGGAAGTCTCAACTATCAAACCAATACCCATTCATAATGATGACTTCCAAGCATACCTCAAATCTCCTCTCTCTTGGGTGTATGCTTGTTGTTCTAGTGGTCTCACAGGCCGCCGTTGAGCCAAGCCATCCCATCGATGCTGTAAGGCGAAGCAGCTTTCCTAAAGGCTTTGTTTTTGGTTCTTCCTCTTCTGCTTATCAGGTGAACCAAAAAAGCTGTTCATTTTTTCATTTTGATTCTCCAAAATGCACGAACATTGATGTCATGTTGTTTCTTTATTTCTTTATGAACTTTGTTCAGTATGAAGGTGCTGCTTTTAAGTATGGAAAGGGTCCAAGTATTTGGGATACCTACACTCACCAACATCCAGGTTCTTTCCCTCTCTCTCAAAATTTCTCTTTAAAAGATATTAGAAAAATTAATTTACATTGCCTTTGGGAAATTGTAGAGAGAATCGCGGATGGAAGTAACGGAGATATAGCTGCTGATTCCTACCATCGTTACAAGGTTAGTGCAACAATCCGACTCAATACAGTGAAATCATTTATCTTAGTGTTTCTCCACGAACAAAATATAACATCTCTTATCTCTTTTTTATAATGTGAAACTGATTAATAGTTCTTCATATGTATTACAGGAAGATGTTGCCATTATGAAACGGATAGGTTTTGATGCCTACCGATTCTCAATCAGTTGGCCTAGACTTTTGCCAAGTAAGAAAATTAAACATCCTTTTACTAATTATTTAAACCCACTATCTTCCAATACTCAAATTTTCTGTTTAAGATTTAGTTTGGTTGATGAGTTCACAAGTACAAATTTAAAAAATATTATTATGAGATCCCATATCAGTGCGACAAGGGAACGAAACATTCCTTACAAGCGTGTGGAAACCTTTTCCTAACCGATGTGTTTTAAAACCGTGAGATTGACAATGATACATAAATAAAACTACCTTATTATAGATTAGTGAGTTAATTACATTTGTTATTAACATTATAATCCTTCTTTATTAATGTAGAGGGAAAACTTAGTGGTGGGGTGAATACGCAAGGAATTGTGTACTACAACAACCTCATCAATGAGCTCCTCGCCCATGGTTGGTATCATCACAATATTTGGTTAAATCTTATTGATTCTTTGAAACATTTTGGTCAAATTTAGTCGATATGATGTGGTTGTGACTTCTCATTTGTAGGCATTAAACCTTATGTCACACTTTTCCATTGGGATCTTCCCCAAGCTTTACAAGATGAATATCAAGGGTTCATGGATCGTCGAGTTATGTGAGTAACTTATTTTGATATTTCTCACTATTATATAATAATAAAAAATGTCAAGATGGCATTATCAATCAATAATTTTCACCTATATCACCATAACTCAGTATCGATTGTGGAAATTAATTGCAGAAATGATTTTCGAGATTACGCTGAACTTTGCTTCAAAGAGTTTGGAAATAGAGTGAAGCATTGGATCACCTTCAACGAACAATACATCTTCATCACAAATGGTTATGTGTATGGACAATTTGCCCCTGGCCGATGTTCTTCTTGGCAACCATTTAATTGCCTTGGTGGAGATTCTGCAACCGAACCATACATTGTTGGTCACAACCAAATTCTAGCTCATGCTGCCGCTGTTAATGTTTACAAGACTAAATATCAGGTTATCTCCTTATTACTATAATAATTGTGAGATCTCACATCAATTAGATCAATTAGAGAGGAAAACAAACCATTATTTATAAGGGTATGGAAACCTCTATTTAGTAGAAGCATTTTAAAATCGTGAGGCTGATGGCGATATGTAACGGGCCAAGCGGACAATAACTGCTAGTGATGGGTTTGGACTATTACAAATAGTATCAGAGTCAGACACGAGACGGTGTGCCAGCGAGGACGCTGGGTCCCCAAGGGGGGTGGATTGTGAGATCCCACATCGGTTGGAGAGGGGAACTAAACATTCTTTATAAGAGTGTGGAAACCTCTCCCTAATAAACGCATTTTAAAACCGTGAGATTGACGGCGATACGTAACGGGCCAAAACGGACAATATCTGCTAGTATATATACATTTGTTTCATATTAGCAGAAGTTCTTAGGTTAAGAAAAGTTTAATAATTTCTTAAATATATTGAATTAACATGTAGGCACACCAAAAAGGTGAAATTGGCGTCACATTGTTTTCGAATTGGTATGTCCCATATTCCGATGCTAAAGAAGACAAAGAAGCTACTAGTCGAGCTTTTGATTTTTCTCTTGGTTGGTAAGTAAAATGATACATAGTACTTACTACCTTAAAATTTCCAAAAAACAAATTATATCCATGTTTCCAAATTAATTAATTCAGTAATATTGTAGGTTCTTGCATCCTCTCGTCTATGGAGATTATCCAACCAGCATGAGAACTCTTGTGAAGGAGAGATTGCCCAAATTCACAAACGAAGAAAGAATTTTGATATCAAATTCGTATGATTTTATTGGCATAAACTACTATACAGCTAATTATGCCAAATTCGATGCCAATGCAACTAGTGGAAACACGAGCTATGTGAACGATATTCGCGCCACTCTTTCAAGTACAAATTTAATTAAGTTGATGATACTTTCTAATAGTTCGCTCTATTTCAAATAAAAATGGACGAACACTTAAAAAAAAAAAAACTTAAAAAGATATTTTTTTTGTTTAAATTCATGTTTTTTTTCTCATGCAAATAAAATATTTAACTATATTTCATTTGACTTTGTATAATGATGGGTTCGGATTGTAGCGGATCGTGATGGAGTCTCAATTGGTCCAAAGGTAATCATTTAATGTACGAACTTCCTTTCAATAATGTCTTTTTAACTATATTGATTTCTCCATGATTACTTTAATGATTTGTAATCCACGTCTTTATAGGTGAATGCATCGTCTTGGCTTGCAGCTTATCCAGTAGGATTAAAAAATCTGATGATCTATATAAAGGACGTTTATAAAAATCCGGTTATCTACATCACAGAAAATGGTATAAAACTCACTTTTTTACATGAAGACAAAAAAGAAAAAACATATGTACTTACCCTATTAATGAATCAAATTTTGTATTTCAGGATCCCTCGACTTTGATAGCATCCATGTTGACAAACTACTTAAGGACTTCTTTCGAATTAAATACTATCATAACCATCTAAAGAATCTAAACGAAGCAATCAAGTAAGTAACTAGAGATGAAATGAAAGAATACATTTTTAGAACTATGTTTGGTGCTAACTCCTTTTTTGAACAATATTGTAGGGCTGGTGTAAGAGTAAAGTCATACTTTGCATGGTCGTTATTGGACGTTTTTGAATGGTCGAGTGGATTTACCGTGCGCTTCGGTGTCGTCTACATTGATTACAAGAATAACTTGACGAGAATCTCTAAAGACTCATCAAAGTGGTTACACAACTTCCTAATCACCTAAATATGATTCACAAACCCTCCAATGCCATTTTCTTCTATCATGTTATAATGTAGCTTTGTCATGCAACCTTATCTATTCGGTAGAAGCAATTAAACCTCTTATCTTTCTGTTTTGTGTTTGGTATCAATAAATGACATGAACTCTTTTTCTTTGTCTCTATGCTCAAATTTTCGTATTTTACCTTTGTTATACTACAAAAATTAATTTTGTTTCTTAAATTTTGAGGAGCGTAATATCAACAGGTGACTTGTAGGTAGGGGTGAAAAGTTGAACACAACTTTTTGTGAAATACACTCACAACACACTTTGTAGAATACTACTACAGTTTACTTTGCTTGAGAATGCATGTGATTTTTTTGAGCTTCTTGAGATGAAAACCTTAGTAGGGTGGAGGGTATTTATAGGAGAGACTAGACAAGTTATTCATAAAATATCAAATCATTTATTCCTAAAATACCTAAATCATTTTCGTAAAATGTTTAGGTATCTTTATTCCTTAAATTCTTACATCACTTTCCTAAAATATATAGACAATGGGCTCATATAATAATTGAGCTTGACTCTATTGGGCTAATAATGATATTTTAACACGCCTCCTCAACACTAGTCTTCGTTCGCCACACCATGTTGAGCTGATAGCAAAAACCCTCATATTTTCCAGTATTCAGCCCTCTTGTAGACAAGTTTGCCACTTGGTCATCTGTATTCTTCCTTCAAGACTTTCTCTCTAATAAAATGGTAATGCACCTCCCCATGCTTTGTTCTAGCATGAAATCTTGAATTTTATGCTAGGCAAACCGCATATTGGTTGTCGTAATGAAATTGTATTGGATAGTCAAATTTCTGGTTCAAATCCTCCTTTAAGAGTTTTAACCATGTACTTATTTGAGCTTCTCCAACCACTGCTTTGTACTCCGCTTCTGTAGTTGACAATGATACTGTCGGTTGTCTTTTGCTACACCAAGAAATTATTTCCAAATCGAGCTTGAACACATACTCGGTGCTTGATCTTCGGATATCATGATATCCTGCATAGTCAACATCATAGCATGCAGCTAGCTTGGAGTCTTCGCTTCTTTTGTACAAAAGATCGTAGACGATTGTACATTTGACATATCTCAAGATTCATCTAGCCACATCCAAATGACGCCTTTTCAAACTTTGCATGTATCGGCTAATGACTCCAACTACATTCTCAAATCCCTTTGGTTGGTTCATGTAGATCTCCTGGTCCAACTCTCCATGCAAGGAAGCATTTTTCACATCCATCTGCCATAATTTTCAAGTTTTACTTTTCACAAGTGCTCTCTAGACCGATACGATAGTGATCTTTGCCTCTAGATTAATCGTTTCATCGTAGCCTAGTCCATATTGTTGAGAGAACCCCTTGAGCTATAAGTCGAGCCTTGTATCTCTCAATTAATTCTTCTTGGGGACGCTTTATTTTGTAAACCCACCTGCAAAAGATGAGTTTGACATCTTATAGTCTTGATATGAATTCCCAGATTTGATTTGGCTCCAAGCCTATAGTTTCTTCCTCAATTTCCTTCTACCAAGTCGTATTTTGTGATACTTCTTCATATATCTATGGCTCTTAACTTCGTTTTTCATGTCGTATTGTGAGATTGATAAAATCTTGTTTTCTAGAAGTTGTAACCTCATATCATTCTTCTTTGAGAATAACATCACGAACATGTCTCATGCTGCTTTTAGTGTCTTGTAATCTCAAATGTTATTCTTTAAGAATTGCATCATGAATGTGTCTCATGCTTCTTTTGGTGTCTTGTCATCCCAAATGTGCTCTCACACCTCTTCTTCGATTGTGTTTTTGAAGGCAAACATTGCTTTGTCTGATTTGATTTTTCATTTGCGCAAGGCACCATTAGAATCCTCCAACACCATAATTTTGCTTCTGCCAACGACCTCCCAAAGGTCTTGTCCTTGTAAATAGGACATCAGGCATTGGAAATTACCCATAGTGTTGCATATACATCAATAAACAAGCTTTTTTGACACAAAACTTGGAGAGTCACAGACTACTCACGACACGAAAAAACTCACTCACTAATAATCTCAAGAAATTGTTTATGATGTGGAAGATCAGACAAAGTTGCAACCATAGAGCATACTAAGAATTTCAAGATATTAGACAACCTATACAAACCTCGATCTGATATCATATTGTTGAACACAACTCTTTATGAAAAACACTAGCACTCTTTATTAAAACCAATCAAAAAGAGATTACAAGACATTCTGTAGAATATTGCTCCATTTTGTTTTGCATGAGACGACTTTAGATTTTTTGGGATGAAAACCTTAGTAGGGTGGACGAAATTTTTTGGGAACCCTAATATTGTAGCAATTTTGGCAGTAAATTTTTCGAGAATGACAAGAAAATTTTAATCTAAATTAACAAGCCACATAGACCGTTGACTACCCAATTAGAAACTACCTAGATAGACGAATTATCCTTTTTGAGTCCTAAATAAAAAAAACAATATAAAAGGAGAAAACTTTCAAAGATTAAATTTAAATTTAATATTTTTTTCATTCTACGACTTTTAAAGAGTTTGTGTATATATCGTCTCATTAAGTTATACATATATAAATAAATATATATAGAAACAAATGAAATTATATTTATTAAACTAGGTATAGTCAACAGTAATATTAATGATTTAAGTGGAAGGTTTATATTTATATCAAGATTTGAAGGTTTTTATATCATTAAATGTGTGATGAAATTTTTTTCTTTTCAATATTCACGTGCTAAGATGATCGGTGGGACCTAAAATCATAACTAATCTTGAACTCTACTTTCTTTTTTTTTTTTAGTACAATTGGATTGGAATACTTCTCACCCACCATCCACACATTTTTTTAGTACAATTGGATTGGAGTACTTCTCACCCACCATCCACACACATGCTCATGGATTCACTAGGTGAGAATCACTATCATACTCCATAAACTTGACTATGCTCTTGCACGTGTTCACATGTCCAAAACTTGTGAAAAAGAAAGGAACGCAAATGAAGTATTGTGACTGTGCGTGTTTGTATGACTGAATTAATAATCCATGACTAAATGATTACCTAACATACATTAAGTTTCATAATACAAAATATTAGTCAAGTGATATGGTGCTAGATAAAACATTTCCGAAATCATGTCAACCACCTTTTAATCATATCATAATTTGTGTTAAATTTTTAACTCAAGGTAGCACATGCCACACATAAACATACCATAGTACATACATCATATAATTATACATAGTAATTGAGAATGTTTGCTTAATCCACCACACGTAAATAGTGTGTGAAAGTTCTCTATTTATAATCAAATAAATTACAAGGATATGAAAATAGTAATAAATGGAAATAATAGTAAATAGAAAGATACGTATGACAGGAAGATATTTGCCTTATACTAAAATATCAAATATGATATATATGGTAAACTATAATTTAGTACTAAATATCCTTAACACCCCACGGCAAGCTGAGCGTCGGATTTGAACGAACGTGAAGCTTGGATCTGAAAAATTCAAAGAGAGGTTGAGAAACACTTTTCGTGAAGATGTCAACAACTTGGTTCGGAGGAGGCGTAGAGAAACACTTTCTTGGCCATCGAAAACTGCAGAGGGATCGCCGCTCAGCGGCGATGCTGCCTTGGCTTCGGCGAGAATATGTCTAACCCATGAAGAGGGATCGTCGCTCAGCAACGATACTGCCTTTGCTCTGGTGAGAATATGTCTAACCCCAGAAGTAGAAGGGGAAACCTAGAGCAAGGGACAAAGACAATGTTGAAGCCGGAAGAGTCGCCATATTGGGCGAAGGAGCCAATTTTCGCAAGAAGGGCAGTCGAAAGAGTCGCCACATTGGGCGAAAGAGCCAATTTTGGCGAGAAGGGCGGCGACAACTTGGTTGGCGAAGAGGCCAGTGCGGCACCCAGATTCCGAAGGTAAATCTCTGCAAAAAGTTGATGGGCTTGTCGAGATTCCATATATTTCTGAACAGAACACTGATGAGGATCCTAAGATTAGGGTTTCTGTGAAGGATGAAGGGTTGATTGGGAAGAAAATGAGAGAGACTATGTTGGCTAAGGGAAAACACCGATTGTGTTGGAAAATGTGAGATTGTATGTATAGAGTATGGCGAGGGGTGATTTGGGGGTCAATAGGGTGGAGCCGAATCAATCGACTCCGCCTGCGGCAGCCATGAAGACTGCCCCTGCGGCGTCAAAGCCAGCAGGGGTGGTGGAGAAGAAGATGAGAGGATTCAAAAGCCATTGAAAAAAAAGGATCGGGGTTGTTAAACCAAAAGGACTCTGATACCATGAGAATGTTTGCTTAATCCACCACACCTAAATAGTGTGTGAAAGTTCTCTATTTATAATCAAATAAATTAAAAGGATATGGAAATAGTAATAAATGGAAATAACAGTAAATGGAAAGATACCTATGATAGGAAGGCAAATATCGACATATATATGGTAAACTATAATTTAGTACTAAATATCCTTAACAGTACTCAACTTAAATAAATCGAGACTTTAATTATTATGGTTTAAGATATTCATGCATCAAACAATTCATCCAATCAACTTCAAAGAAAGACATTCTTACGTATGTTCACTTTACCTCAATAAGTGAATGACAACGATTTTAAACTTCTTTTAGTTAGTAGATACATTGGTTTTAAACCAACAGAGGTCAATATCACTCCATACATGTACAAAACTTATAACTCATTGATCCTACTAGAAAAGTTTACACTGAAGGGTCAATGAACGGGTCAAGCCTAACCAGGATCTAGTCAAAACAACCCATTAATATTTTTTAAACGGTTACAATATATCAAAAAAAAAAAAAAAAAAAAAAAAAACTTTCATCCTTGAAAGTACCTCACCTTGGTGAAGATCGAGATACTTTGCTATTATTTCATCCTCCATGTCGCCTCCTCTAATTGATTGTTGTACTGAAGTACTTTGATAAGTGTAATTTTCACCTATGGAGTGTCTTAATTTCCTTAGCTAGAATATGCGTCACAATTTTGTATGGCTTATATACATGAAACACATTGTGAATTATAGGAAGAGATCATGGCAAAGAGCTTGAAAATCACAGAGGAAATGTCGATCCGGGGCATCTGTCTAGATTACTTACACATAATTGACATTTATCATACACCATGTATCCCGATCCCAATTTCCTCATTATATGAACTTGGCACATGTATAGTTACACTCTAAAAACATACTTGGTTCCTTTTTCTTGCATGTAAAGTTTTAAAATTCCTAAGGAAATTTTATATCAAAATTTTTGTTACCAGTTTCGCCTAGTCTTTTGAGTTATTCTCGATCTTTTGATGCCTGAAAATTTCAAGGTGTAATATGTACCTACCAGAAATTTCAGCCAAAACTCATCATCATTTACTCCTTTAAGAATGCTCGAGAAACAAAATTAACCATTATATTCAAAAGAAAATTAAGAAAGAATCAAAGGAGCAAGAAAAGAGATAAGAAATTTATTTGACTTCATATCATATATAGAAAACATAAAGTTACTTCCTAAAAAATAAGTGCATTTGTCATTGCAATTTATTTAGTATCTTCTCCCAGTAGTAAGTGCTCTAGAAGGTTGCAATTACAAAACACAAAATGATAACAATATAGCATACAATATAGAAGGTTTGTATATCGTTTTCAGGTCTTGAGAAAATTGTGGAACCATTTTGCTGAGTTTTTCGGCACTCTCGTCAAATTATTCTTGAAATCAACATAGGTGAGACCAAAGCGCATAGAGTACCCACTTGCCCATTCAAAATTGTCCAATAATGACCATGCAAAATAGCCACCAACCCTTACACCATCCCTACAACATTTTCCAAAACATAACATAATTACAATCAACTAATGTTCAAAGAGTAGGAACAGACATTTCACTAAAATATCATAAGAAAAAGCTCTTTTGCTTTGTTACTTACTTCAATGCTTTATGAATATAATAGAGATGGTCATGAATATATTTGACTCTGCCCTCGTCTCCTATTAAGTCTTCAACATTGAGGCTATCATAGTCGAGGTATCCTGCCATGGTAAAGTTAACTAATAAGCAAACTAATTAAACATATAATTAAATTATAAACTTCTTTTCAATACCATTTTCTGTAATATAGATAATTGGACTGTGATAATTATCCTTTATATATATCAACAAGTCTTCTATTCCTTCTGGATAAACAGCTAGCCAAGATGATGGACTCACCTACACCATTCATAAACAACAACATAACAATTTGAAACACTATTATTGTTATAATTGTTCGAAGGAAGTTGGAACGCTATTACCTTTGGACCAATCGAGACTCCATCACGATCAGCTACAATGCAAAGATATTAAATAAAATGTCAAATTATAGAATAGATATGTGTTATGAGAAAGAAATGCTAATTAAGTATAGGTGAACTAAAAAGTATATTTGAAAAAGTGCATACTTGAAAGAGTTGCATGAATATCATTCAAATAGCTTGGTTCTGGGTGAACATCATTGGGATTGTCTTTTGCATAATTGGCTGTGTAATAGTTTAATCCAAGAAAATCAAAGGAGTTTGTGATGAGAGTGCGTTCTTGGTCTGTGAATTTGGGCAATCTCTTCCCCACAGCCAGCATGTTGAGCGGATAATCTCCATAAACGAGTGGATGCAACATCCTAAATGCATTTAATTATTTGGTCATATATTTGCAACAAAATGGTAAGTTCTTAGAGATATTAATTTACTTACCAACCAAGTGAAAAATCATAAGCTCGATCTCTAGCTTTGTTGTCTTCCTCAGAATCTGAATATGGTACGTACCATGTTGATGTCAATGTGATGCCAATCAAACCCTTTTGGTCTGCCTAAGAGTACCATTTAATTTAAATATGCATAAACATTAGCTCCAAACTTAAACTTTATTAGACAACAAAAGAGAACCTGATATTTGGTCTTGTAAAGATGGGCAGCCGCAGCGTGTGCAAGAATTAGGTTGTGACCAACAATGTATGGTTCAATGCCAGAATTCCCACCAAGATAGCGACTTGGATCCCATTCTGCACCTCTCCCGGGTGCGTATTCTCCAATTACATAGCTTTTGAATGTGAACATGACTGGTTCATTTAAGGTTATCCAATGTTTCACTTTTTCTCCAAACTCCTTGAAACAAAACTCAGCGAACTCTTGAAAATCATCTCTGCAAATAATTTGCACCATTATTTTCATGTCCTTCAAAACATTTCACTTTTTTTTTTAATGCATTCTTTCTTTTTTGTTTTAGTTTCTCCTCCCGCTCATTCATTCCAGCTCACTGCTAGTAGATTTATCTATTTTGGTTTGTTATGTATCGCCGTCAACCTCACAGTTTTAAAACGTGTCTATTAGGGAGAGGTTTCCACACCTTATAAGAAATGTTTCGTTCCCCTCTCCAACCAATGTGGAATCTTGCAATCCACCCTCCTTGAGGACCAGCATCCTCGTTGGCATACTACTCGTTGTCTAGCTCTAATACTATCTGTAACAACCCAAACTCTAATAGATATTGCTTCGTTCCCCTTTACAACAATATGGGATGTGAGATCCCATATCGATTGGAGAGGGGATCGAACCATTCCTTATAAGAGTGTGGAAACCTATCCGTAGTAGACACGTTTTAAAACCTTGAAAGGAAAGTAAAAAAAAGACAATATTTGCTAGCAGTGGGCTAGAGTTGTTACAAACATTGTAAGATCCACATCGATTGGAAAGGGGAACGAAACGTTCTTCATAAACATGTGAAAACCTCTCCCTAGCAAACACTTTTTAAAAATCTTGAGAGGAAACTCGAAATATTATGAACTTTTCTCCAAAATCAAATTCAAATTTGTTTATGATTGAATATTTTATTTCTAGAAAAGTAAATCTAAAATAAAGCAATTGTCACTAAAGACTTTATTTATTTTGGTAATAAACAAGACTAAAAAAACATTTCCTACAATATTAATTTAATTGGAATACTTTGTAGTGAATGTGTTATTAGATTATGTAAATCAATTAGCATTAATGATCATGATAATTTAAACAAATTTTTATGGATTGAATTGAACATATAAGATCTATTTGGTATTAATAATACTCCTAAATCAAGGGAGAATATGATAATCTCATAAAAATTTACTTACATAATTCGACGATTCAAGAAGCCACCATATTCAGTTTCTAAAGCTTGAGGAACATCCCAATGAAATAGTGTGACATAAGGTTTGATCTCTACGAATGCAAACACAGCAACACGATTAGTTGACCCATTTTGAGATTAATAAAACTTACTTAAGATAATCATTGAGATTAATCACTAATAACCCACTATTTGCACATAGTTCATCGATGAGATTATGGTAGTAATCAATTCCCTGTTGGTTGACACCCCCAGAAA
This sequence comes from Cucurbita ficifolia, assembly GCA_033971965.1. Classification (NCBI taxonomy): domain Eukaryota; kingdom Viridiplantae; phylum Streptophyta; class Magnoliopsida; order Cucurbitales; family Cucurbitaceae; genus Cucurbita; species Cucurbita ficifolia. The sequence goes on from CM066971.1 coordinate 4,921,920, forward strand.
GCTTTCCAGCTGAAATTCAACAAGAACATTAATGTTCATAAAATTAAGCTTCCAAAATATTAATTAAATTCATCTCTAAGTCCTTACTTGGAAAAATTCTGGACCAAGCGATTGAGAATCGATAAACGTTAAAACCTATTTTGTTCATGATGCCAACGTCTTCCTGCATTGTCAACAATTATGGGATTTGTTTAACATTTATATATAATATAGTTTGAAGTATTATGGGATTTGTTTGTTCCCATTTTAGTCACCTTATAGCGATGATACTCATCAACAGCTATATCTCCATTTTTGTGATCAGCAATCCTCTCTGAAATTTTAACAAATAAACAACATTGAGACCCATAATTCTGTGTCCAATTCAACAAAATAAGCAACATTGAGAGAGACATACCTGGATGTTTGTGAGTGTAGGTATCCCAAATACTTGGGCCTTTGCCATACTTAAAGGCAGCACCTTCATACTGAACAAACCATAACAAATCAATACTCATTCTTTGTTCTTAATTTGTTATTATTTGTATATGCAACTTTTACTCAACCTGGTAAGCTGAAGATGCTGCTCCAAATACGAAGTCTTCAGGAAAGCTGCTTCGTCTTATTATGGCCACTGGCTGACTGCTGCTATCCATAACTGCAAACACATGAACCACAAAGTTTAGGGAAGAACACACTTGTAATAGCTTAAGTTCACCGCTAGTAGATATTGTCTTCTATAGACTCTCTTTTAAGAGTTTTTCCTTTCGGGCTTTTCTTTTCGTTCTTCTCTCCAACTAACGTGGGATCTCAAATATTTATGCAAAATATTTGAAACGAGAGTATTTCGTTAAGAATTTTAGATGGAAATTGAGACATAGATCCGAACGAATATGATGTAACGATGGATTACGAAGAAAAATAAAAGAAAGTAATTCATTTACCGCTAGCCATTGAGACTCAAGAGGAGCAAGGGTTTGGGTGGTTAGATCTTGGAGAGTGTTTCAGATAAAAGGTATTTTGTGTTCTTAATGGACTCAAGCCTGTCGTTGCCTCCTTTATATAAGGTTCAAGGTCAACACATTTATGTATTTGTAGTCTTCTTTTATTTTTACTTATTTGTTTTGTTTCTAATTGGTCGGCTGATGTGAACTCATCTATATTGTTGGAATGTTATTTCATGTTCACATGGAGCTTATCTCGGTTATTGAGTTCATATCGTTCAAATAATCTACCTATCTCTTTTAAACTATTTCATCCCGTCATTTTAAATTTTATATATAGGTGAATCGTGACCTCAAAATCATAATTGTTTCAATCCTTTTAATCGAGATAGTTCATTGTCAGAGAGTAGTTGGCAACTCTGTAACAATCCCCATACAACACAATAATCATAATCATGAGAGAGCGACCCTCATGTCTATCAACTACCACGATACTATATATGGAGACTTATGAATCATAGGCAAGTTCAATCCCCACGTACTATAAACACATAGGTTTCTATCATTTTTCTACCTTACCGCGGTTAATCAATATAAATAGCCACCATAATTCTTTTTCCAATTTCATGTTGAAAATAATCTAGATATTACACGTTGTTTCATATTTTTAATGTTATTATTAATTCGTAATTGGTATGCATTCTTTCCTTTAAATTTGGAGATGGAATCTATAATATTTTACAAAAATAATTGTTGTTTTTATAACCGTGTCTAGATAAAATATTTCTATATAGATTTAAATGTCCACGTGATAATAATATTTATTTTTCTCGTGGATCGTGTTCAAACTTCAATAATAATATTCATTTCTCATTTAGATCGGGTTCAAAATTTAACCAAAATGGGAACGTACCATGTTGGAAACTTCAACCAAATTTGGTTTTATATCATATTATATGACCCCATATTTCCATCACAATGTTTTAGTCAAACCATGTGGGTTCTTGTCGTTCATGATCAAGAGAAAGACAAGAATAGAAAACATAAATAAAAACAACAAATATGAACAGCTCAATAGAGCCATATGCAACCACCTCTGCCGGCTTAAAAAAATATTTCAACCACCTATTTACCAAAAGTTTTAAATGTTCATACATGACATAATAAGTCGAAATTGTGACTCGGACCCATCTCAGCTCCTATAACTTCGTAGCTTGCGAACACACTTTTTTGGATTGGGCAACTTATCCAAACTCAACTTAGAGTTTTAGTTCTATAATTTCATAATTTTTAATAATCTACCTCTTATAAGGGCATTTTTCATGATTTTTCTATTAAAAATAAGGTTATCACTGCATGCATGACATGGTTGTTAAGTGCGGAAATGTTCATTTAAAATAATTTTAAACGATATCATGGACTAAAATGTTTAAAGTGAAACGATAAAAAAATAACACAAGAAAAAAGAAAATACAACGGTGCTGTTCAAGACTCCCTGCTTTGGAAACGAACTGATGCTTTTATCTCCAAAATGTAAAAACGAACTGACGCTTTGGAATGACTCCCTGTTCTAGAACGCTCATTCTCCTCAACCGAGCTTACGATCAACTAAAAAAAAAAAAAAATTGGTGAATATATAAATAGACTCAGTAAACAGCTTTCTTTTAGGCTCTCATTGCATCCTCAACCTAATAAGTATCCATGAACCTATTCTAGGCTCTAGGAAGTTCGAGCCTAGGTTCCACTGCTATCTAAGCAACTGGGTACCTCAACATTCCTAATGGATCTCGGATCTAAAGCGTACCCCTAGAGAGTTGTGCTAGTTTTCCAATCTTTCTTTTCTTTGACTAGGGTGGCTAGCCTTGCTTATCCAGTAAATGACTAGATCTGAACTTGAACAACAATCCGAACATTAATTTACTTACCAACCAAGTAAAAAATCAAAAGACCGACTCTATTTTTTTGTCTGCCTCAAAATTTGAATATTGTACATACCATGTTGATTCATTAGGATAAATCGCACCCTTTTGATCTTCCTAAGAATCCCACTTAACAAGGGTTAGACACACATATATACAACTTAACAAGGGTTAAATGATGATTTCAATTGGTATAAAAGTAGAAGATTTACCATAACTCTCAACTTAAACTTTGTTAAAGAAAAACGATAGAATTGAGAAACGAATCCAGTTATCTTGGTGATAAAATTTGACTTCGATTCAAGAAGCCACCATATTCGGTTTCTAAAGCTTGAGGAACGTCTCAATGAAAAAGTGTGACATAAGGTTTGATGTCATTAATCTTCGAAAAATATTATCTCTTAATTTAAAAACATATATTTTTTTAAGTAGAATTTTTAGATTGGTTTTGTTCATCTTTTAAGTCCTTACTCGACAAAATTCTAGAGCAAGCGATTGAGAATTTATAAGCATCAAAACCTATGCTCTTCATGAGGGCGAATTGTTCATCATAGTTGATGAGAAAGAAGATATATTTGCATAACAATCCGTTTATTTCATTCTATGGTTTAGAGAGATTTCAAATTAGTAAAAAGATAATAGGTTGTAATGTTATGGAACTCATGTTTGTTTTTACTTAATGGCTATATATGATATACTTAACTATGTATATCTTATGTAGTTTTTTTTTTTATTTTAACAAGTATTCTTGGTTAGTACGTGCTTGAAGTCGTTAATATAAACTTCTTGCTACCGTGAAGTTTACCATCTCAGTATTATCAACAATTTTTTTTTTGCATTTTCTCTCTTTTTACAAAATGTGTGTTGAATGCTGCAATGTTTACAAAATGTGTTGAATGCTTGTCGTAAGTGTGTCAAAACTACGACCCCATGTTTATGCCGCACGGATTCTTGCAACCTTGGTTGGTTTTTTTTTTTTTTTTTTGTAGATTCTTCAAATGTTGTAGGGATCACGGTCGTACTTTTTCAACCGTGCGGCGTCGTGGTTTTGACACGCTCACGACAAGCATTGAGGAAAACCTAAGCCCTATATTCCTTTTTTGTCCATCTTTGTGGTTTCGTTGGACCTTAAGCAAAGTTTCTCTTCGTCAACCGAACACAACTTGTGTTGAATCCAAGCTTGTTCAGCCACATACGCTGACTCCACGTGCATGTTCAATCTTCTACGATCGAAACGAGTTGCCTCTACTCAAGGCCAAGGTCTCTCAATGCAACGTCGCATCTCATCTTAGTTTCCAATTGACAATCCCACCATGTCTTGATGTCACCCCAAGTCCCGGGATGTCATTGGACATCATAGCTCGTTCAGTCATGTCATCGAGAGCAGACCCATATGCCATATCATCGAGGCATCCCAAACACCGATCCATCCGAGTTATATCGAGGCTTTGGACCCTTCCGTGTCCATGCTAGTTCATTTACGAAATTCGTTTCAAATAGTAGGTACATAACCAACCTCCGATAGATGGGAGGGGGCACAACGTTGACACACTCGTGCAGTCCGACACTATCCTTGAAAGACTCATTTCAAAGGAAGTTACTAGAGACATTTATTTTGCAATGCTCGCCCTTCACTGTGACACGCGTATGTAACATAGGGTAGCTCACTTAGACCACACGACCTAGGAGTATTGGAAAGCTGACACCATGTCTCTTCCAAGGTATATTTCGATGCATTTTTTGGTATGACGGGTAAAGACATGATTTTGACGAACGGACATACGATATCATGGAGCGTTCATTCAGTGTCCGATTGACACCAAATTTAGCAAGCATTCATATTTCATCTAAATAGACTTGACATTATGACCAAATAACTCCAACTTTCGAGGTTAAGGCCCTACCAGAGCCCTACTCGACTTTTCAACAAGGCTATCTCTTACATTCATGTCGATATCATTATCTCTATCTTACCCGTGTGAATGAAGGTTTGGTTAGGGAAGAAGACATAGGAAGGACTAAAATAGGAAGGAGGAGGGGCTACGTAGAATAGAAATGGGAATGGGAGGCACTTGGGATCCCTTTTCTAATTTTGTCTCTTTTTTGTTCCTCCACACCAATTTTATCTCTCCATCTGTGGAAGATTTTGTTTGTTTGTGTTCTGAATTTGGGACAAGACCATTGACTGCTACATTGTACAACTGGGGTCCACATTCACGTGATCTGTTAATTTAAATGAACGGCTGTAAACTTTCTCAAATCCCAACCGTCCATTCACTTTACCCTTACTTTTTTTACGTCATCATCTTTAATCGCAGCCATTCACTCTTTCAACTCTATCCACAACCATAAAACAGGATTTATCCTATGCCATTTGATAATTAATTTTTTATTTTTTTTATTTTTAATTAATGTGCCTCTCCCAACTAAATTAATAAAAATATTTTCCAATTATACAAAAATACTTTTCAAAATTTTATTGATACTAAAATATCTATATTTTTTTAAAAAAAATCAGAAATATATTTATCGTTACTACCACATTTAAAAAAAAAAAAATACTCGTAAGCTTTCAAAATTAAAATTAATTAAAAAATTTAGATATAATTTATGAAGTGTCACTACATTATTTCCGTCCATATATTGATGATAAGTATTTTTTTGAACATTTTTTTTATAATAATAAAAGATATTAATGCTACTTTTAAAATTTTATAGATATTTTCTAAATATAATTTTTTAAGATTCAAATGTATTTTTGAAACAAATTAAAAACAGTTATACCAAAACTAAGGGTAAAATTTTTTTTAGATCTTTTTGGACGTTTAAGGATACTAAGGATACTTTTGAATTTTTTTAAAATTTAGAGATATTTTTATTAATTTAGTCTAAATTTTTATCTATTTTTTATAAATGTTTTAAATTTTAAATTAAAATTTGAAAACTATTTACTTTTTTTTACTTTTTAGTTTTAAAAATGTAATTTATGAACTCTACTTTTTCACATAGTTTTCTTGCTTTATAACCAAATTTTTTACGAATGTTTCTGAAATTCAAGCCAAAATTTAAAAAATGGAAGAAAAGGAGTTTTTTTTTTTTTTTTTTTTTTTTTTAAATTTAATTTAATTTTTAAAATTTAGCTTAAAATTCAAAATGTGTAAAACTTCATTTTAAAAAACAATGGTTATCAAATATGACCCAATAAAAAAAAAAAACAAGCTTTGAGGGTCGATTTTTTTATTTTTGTAATTTTCTTTAAAATTCAATTTTATTTAGAAATATTAAAAAAAAAAATTTAATAAATATCCCACGTTTTTTTGTATTTTCTTGGTGAGTCATAACTTATCCATACCTTACAACTTACTACTTACGTGCACGAATTTATTAATTCTAAATTAAAATTATTTTATTCTATTTTCTTGTTTAAATTAATTTTATTTTTAATATAAAAATTCTACCATATTAATAAATAATTTATCTCATTCATGTTTTATATTTATATATTCTTATACTATGTATGTATTCATTAAACCGTCTTAAATTATTAATTTGTCCAATTTAATGATTGAAAGCCAATTTTAATCCAACTTAATTGTTAATGAATCTTTATTTGTGAGTAATTTAATTAGGTTTTAATGTCTCATTTTTGTACGTGTCCGTTGAATTTTAAGAAGGAATCGATGTAAAAGATATCAACTGAAAAAAATTATAACGCTATTCGTTTTTTCTTTCATCTAAAAACTATAATGTATATATAGAAATAAAATACTTAAAATTATATATATATATCAATTTGTTCTTTTCAAATTTATATATAATTCTTACCCAAAAAAAGGTTGAAAGATTGATTTGTAGAAATTCAGAACTTTAATAAATGTAGTTTTTTATGTTATAAACTTTGCATTAAAAATATAAAATAGTGTAAAACAATAATTATATGAAATTTGTACCATAAAATTGGTTCATAAATTAATTATTAATAGTTGATATTCAACGCAATGCTTGGTTGTATACGCTTTGAACAATGGCTTAAATTTGGATCTAATTTTTAAATTTACTATCCAACACATATTTGAAAATATGAAATATAATTTCATTTGATTGAATATCTTGTTTTAATTTTTTTTTGAGATAATCGAGGAAAGGAAAACTTACCAGAGTGAGGAAAACTCTCCTTAATAGACACTTTTGCCGACAATATTTATTAGTGCTAGACTTGATACACCGAGTTGTGTGTCAGCAAAGATGTTATGTCCTCTTGGGTGTAGAAACGTGTAACGACCCAAGTCTACCGCTACTAGATATTGTCTTCTTTGGGCTTCCTCTCAAGACTTTAAAACGCGTCTACTAGGGAAAGATTTTCACACCCCTTATAAAGGGTGTTTCGTTCTCCTCCCCCAACCAAGGTGGGATTGTGGGATCTCACAATCCACCCCCCTTCAGGGCCCAACGTCCTTGCTGGCAGTGGTTCCTTTCTCCAATCGATGTGGGACCCCGCCAAATCCACTCCCTTTGGGACCCAACGTCCTTACTGGCACAGCGTCTCATGTCTACCCCATTCGGGGAACAGCCTCTTTGCTGGCACATCGCCCGATGTCTGCCTCTGATACCATTTGTAACGGCCCAAGTCCACCGCTAGCAGATATTGTACTCTTTGAGCTTTTCGTTTCAGGTTTTCCCTCATGGCTTTAAAACACGTCTGCTAAGGAAAGGTTTCCACACCCCTTATAAAGGGTGTTTCATTCTCCTTCTCAACTAATGTGGGATTGTAGGATCTCACAAAACGTCTCTTTAACAGACGCGTTTTAAAACTCTGATGATGCTTGGATAGGTGGAATGTGTTAGTGTTTTTTTTTTCTTCAAGGGAAGTGATAACCTCGAAAACTCTCTCCCAAGGTCTCTATATAAAGCTAGTTAGGGAGTAGTGGAAGTCTCAACTATCAAACCAATACCCATTCATAATAATGGCTTCCAAACATACCTCAAGTCTCCTATCTCTAGTTTGTATGCTTGTTATTGTAGTGGTCTCAAAGGCCGCCATTGAGCCAAGCCATCCCATCGATGCTGTAAGGCGAAGCAGCTTCCCTGAAGGCTTTGTTTTTGGTTCATCGTCCGCTGCTTACCAGGTGAGCCAGTTTTCATTTTGGATACTCCAAATGCATAAACATTGATGACATGTTGTTTCTTTATAAACTTTGTTCAGTATGAAGGTGCTGCTTTTAAGTATGGAAAAGGTCCAAGTATTTGGGATACCTACACTCACCAACATCCAGGTACTTTCTCTCTCTCTCGAAATATTCTCTCTTAAAGATATTAAAAAAATTAAGTTGCATTGTTTTTGAGAAATGGTAGAGAGAATCGCGGATCGTAGTAACGGAGATATAGCTACTGATTCGTACCATCGTTACAAGGTTAGTTCGACAACCCGACTCAATAAATCTAGCTTGATCTTTAGACGTGTTTCTCTACGAACAAAATACAACATCTCTTAGCTCTTTTTTACGATGTGAAATTGATTAATAGTTCTTCGTATATATTACAGGAAGATGTTGCCATTATGAAACAGATAGGTTTTGATGTCTATCGATTCTCAATCTCTTGGCCTAGAATTTTGCCAAGTAAGAAATTTTATCATCCTTTTACTAATTATTTAAAGACACTATTTAGGCTTTGTTTTTGTTGATTAATTTACACATACAAACTCAAAAAATATTACTGCGAGATCTCATAGCGGTTGGAGAAGGGAACGAAACATTCTTATAAGAGTGTGGAAACCTTTCTCTAGCAGACGTGTTTTAAAACCGTGAAGCTGGAGAAGATAGCAACAGGTAAAAGTAGAAAATATCTGTTAGTAGTGGGTTTAAGCGGATACAATTACACCACTCAACTATTTTATCAATCATATTTTAATATAAAACTATATCAAGAAATACTTTTTAGTTCAATAAGATTACCTATTTTATATTAGTGAGTTAATTACATTTGTTATTAACATTATAATCCTTATTTATTGATGTAGAGGGAAAGCTTAGTGGTGGGGTGAATAAGGAAGGAATCGAGTACTACAACAACCTCATCAATGAGCTCCTCGCCCATGGTTGGTATCATCACAATATTTGGTTAAATCTTATTGATTCTTTGAAACATTTTCGTCAAATTTAGTCGACATATGATGTGGTTGTGACTTCTCATTTGTAGGCATTAAACCCTATGTCACACTTTTCCATTGGGATCTTCCCCAAGCTTTACAAGATGAATATCAAGGGTTCCTAAGTCATCGAGTGATGTGAGTAACTTATTTTGATTTCTCCCGAAAAAAATAAAAATAAAAAAATGTTAAAATGACATTGGCTCAGTATTGATTGTAGAAGTTTATTGCAGAAATGATTTTCGAGATTATGTTGACCTTTGCTTCAAGGAGTTTGGAGATAGAGTGAAGCATTGGATCACCTTAAACGAACAATATATCTTCATTACAAGTGGTTATGTGTTTGGACGTTTTGCGCCTGGGAGATGCTCTTCTTGGCAACCATTTAGTTGCCTCGGTGGAGATTCTGCGACTGAACCATACATTGTTGGTCACAACCAAATTCTAGCTCATGCTACTGCTGTTAAAGTTTACAAGACTAAATATCAGGTTATCATCTCTTATTAAGATCCCACGTCGATTAGAGAGGAAAACAAAACATTTTTTTATAAGGGTGTAGAAACCTCTCTCTAATAGGAACATTTTAAAATCGTGAGACCGACGACAATACGTAATGTGTCAAAGCGGACAATATCTACTAGCGATGAGTTTGAGTTGTTATAAATGATATCAGAGCCAAATATCGAACGTTGTGCCAACGAAAAGGCTGGGCCCCAAGGGGGTGGATTGTGAAATCCCACATCGGTTGGAGAGGGGAACGAAACATTCCTTACAAGAGTGTGGAAACCTCTTCATAGTAGACACATTTTAAAATCGTGAGGCTGATGGTGATATGTAACGGATAAAAACAGACAATATATTTAACTATTTGATGAGATTGAATTAACATGTAGGCACACCAAAAAGGTGAAATTGGCGTCACATTGTTTTCGAATTGGATTGTCCCATATTCCGATACTAAAGCAGACAAAGAAGCTACAAGTCGAGCTCTTGATTTTTCTCTTGGTTGGTAAGTAAATTGACATATAGTACTACCTTAAAATTTCCGAAAAAACAAATTATATTCATGTTCCCAAATTAATTAATTAATTAATATGATAGGTTCTTGCATCCTCTCGTATATGGAGATTATCCACCCAGCATGAGAACTCTTGTGAAGGAGAGATTGCCCAAGTTCACAAACGACCAAAGAATTATGATCACAAATTCTTATGATTTTATTGGCATAAACTACTATACAGCTAATTATGCCAAAGACGATTCCAATGCAACTATTGCAAACTCGAGCTATTGGACCGATTTTCACGACACTCTTATAAGTATGAGCTTAATTAAGTTATTGTACTCTTAAATTAAATACAAAAATACTTTCTCATATTTCACTCTATTTCAAATAAAAATGGACGAACTCTTTCTAAAATAATCTAAAAAGTATAATAAACAATTTTTTCGTCTATATTTAATTTGACTTTTTGTAATAATTGGTTGGTATCGTAGGTGACCGTGATGGAGTCTCAATTGGTCCAAAGGTAATCATTTAATGTGCAAACTTCCCTTCAATAATGCATTTTTAACTATATTGATTTCTCGAAATGATTGGTTATCTATACCTTTACAGGTGAATGCATCGTCTTGGCTGGCAGCTTATCCAGTGGGATTAAAAAATTTGCTGATCTATATAAAGGATGTTTATAAAAATCCAGTTATCTACATCACAGAAAATGGTATAAAAATTATTTTTTACACATCTTGAAGATAAAAAAAGAAAAAACATATCTAATTACTCTATTAATGAATCAATTTTTGCATTTAAGGATCCCTAGACTTTGATAGCCTCAAAGTTGACGAACTAATTAAAGACGTGATTCGAGTAAAATACTTTCATGACCATCTCAAGAATCTACACGAAGCAATCAAGTAAGTAAATAGAGATGAAATAATACATTTTTAGAACTATGTTTGGCGCTAACTCCTATTTTGAACTATGTTGTAGGGGTGGTGTAAGAGTAAAGGGATACTTTGCATGGTCACTATTGGACGTTTTTGAATGGTCAAGTGGATTTACCGTACGCTTTGGTGTCGTCTACATTGATTACAAGAACGGCTTGAAGAGAATCCCTAAAGACTCAGCAAAGTGGTTTCGCAATTTCCTAAGCACCTAAATATGCTTTCTTCTATCATGTTATAATGTTGGTTTGTCATGCAATCTTAATTATGTGTCCAACAAATTAAACCTCTTATCTTTCTGTTTTGTGTTGGGTATCAATAATTGACGTGAACTTTATTTCTGTTTAGTCTCTATATCTTATATTTGTTGTGTTACATAAATCAGTTTTGTTTTCTTAAATTTTGTGGATCGTAATATCACACCTCATCAGGATTCGCTACAATGCAATGATATTATACTGAGCCAAATTATAAAATAGATATGTCATATGAGAAATAAACACTTTTTATTAAAAAGTAGAAATATGTTAGAACATTAGACGACGACACATTGGTAATTTTTCTTTCATCGCTCTTTTACTTACCGTAATATTTGAGCCCAACAACTAGTTTTGGAGGGATAGTTATCACTTTCGAGATACTTGAACTCTTACGGTGGTTATTGTTAATCTTTGTTTTTATTTATTTTTTTCCTTTTAAATGTATCTTAAAAAGGGTAGAACGAAGTAGATTGTTTTGGTTGGTGGATTGTTGATCTCGTTTATGAATTCTTTGATCTTTTCAACTATGTGGAATAGCCATGTGAATATATTTTGGATTTATAACGTTATCTAATTATCTTTGTATTATTGATTCTTCACTTAGTTATTGAACTAATAATGTATCCGGTGGTGTGATTAAAGACGAGACCATTACCTACACATATTGGTACAGTAGGAAATTAAAGATGCCAGAAGATTTACACTAAAGTCTTGAGGTGATAGCGCCCCTAGACATTCAACATCATTACAAACCGTGGATAATAATTTATCTTATATCGTTTGAATAACTTTAATTATATCGTTATAGATTATAAAATTTTAATTATGAATAGAAGTGTGTTTATATAGTTAAAAATGAGTATTTGAATTAAATTTCATTAAAATATAATTATTAAAAGATATTTAAACATTAAAATAAATTTATACAAGGAAAAAGAAATGTTATTAAAAGTTATTAGGATAATTATAACTATTATAAATGAATAAACAACTTTATTATAGCATAAAACTATAAATACTATATTATTATAAATTAAAGATAATACAATATTTGAACTATATTAAATATATTATAGTTTTAATAAAACATTATAAAATATTTTCATAGCATCATATATAAGCTATAACTTCGTCTTCTATCATAACATATATTATAGCTATAAAAAAAAAATTATAAAAAGTTACACGACGTACGAAAAATGTTATAAAACATCTATGATAGCGTTTTTCATAAGCTATCGTCTCTATTATTTCTTGTAGTGGGTGTCATACTGTACTAGTCTAATCTTCTAATTCATTTTTATTATAATAATAGTTTTGAAAAATTTATAAATAAGTATTCTTTTAAATAAATTACAAAATTGAAGGATAATTTTGTAATTTAGCCTATAAAAAAGATGGAATAAAAAAAATTACCAATCATACCTCTGGACACTTCACAATGTGGATCATATTTTTATGTTGTGGAAGTATGTGAAAGATCTCTCACATATAGTTGATTAGGAATCACTATATTTGAACGAGAGTTTAAGTTATATGGAGAGGAGTTATTGCAAGAGATCACAAGAACGAGATAGTGTTGTTAAGACTCTTGGCAAATCATTAGTCAAAGGACGCAACATGTGAGCAAGTGTATGAGATGAAAGATCCCTCACATATAGTTGATTAGGAATCATTATATTTGAACGAGAGTTTAAGTTATATGGAGAGGAGTTATTGCAAGAGATCACACGAACGAGATAGTGTTGTTAAGACTCTTGGCAAATCATTAGTCAAAGGACGCAACATGTGAGCAAGTGTATGAGAGGATGGTTAAGTATCATGTGCTTAAGATTGTAATAATCAAGAGAAAACTTGACTATTTAAGGTATGTTGCACACTACCCAACCTTAGCTCGCATTCTAGCAGCACCAAGTCGTCTCCGCAATAATCACTCTCCAATTTGAATCCTTCTTCCTGCTTCGTCTCTCCCTCTTGCTGACCCACTTCCCCAAGAGAAAACATGCATCATGATGCTTCTTTAACGTTCACTGCGTGCAGCACCAACTCGGATCATTTTTGTTATACTACCGTTCATGACCTTTGACCCCATTCGAATACGCTTGAACCGTTAGCGATTGTAAGCCTATTGTTGAGGATTATTGGAAGGAGTAGTCCTACCTTAGCTAATTAAGGGAAATGTCATGAGTTTATAAGTAAGGAATACTAACTCAATTGATAGGAGACCTTTTGGAGAAACCAAAATAAAAACCATGCGAGCTTATGTTCAAAGTGGACAATATCATACCATTGTGAAAGTATTAGAGTTATGCCCTTAACCTTAACCATGTCAATAAAATTTTCAAGTGTCGAACAAAGAAGTTGTGATCCTCAAAGGTGTAGTCAAAAGTAACTCAAGTGTCGAACAAATGATGTACTTTGTTCAAGGGTTGCAAAGAAAAAGAGAGAATAAGTCGAGTCTTGATTAAGAGGAGGCTATTCGAGGACTCCAAATTGGCTAATATAGTGTACTCCGAGTCTTTACATTGTACTCTATTCGATGCGAGGATTATTTAAGTTTATTGAAAGGAATAGTCCCACATTGGCTAAATAAAGGAAGATTATGGATTTATAAATATGGAACATTATCTTTGGTACCGGGTCTTTAGGAGAAACCAAAAGTAAAATCACAAGAGCTTATACGCACGGTGGACAATATCATACTATTGTAGAGGGTCATGATTCTTAACACCTATCTCGATTTCTCTCTCATCTTTTATCGATTTCCTCTATATTTCGACTGAGTGTTAATTTTCATCGGTCGGAGACAAAATATGTTATAGTAACTGTTGTTGTGAGTATGTAGGACTATTACAATTTTCCTTTTTACGGCCAAATCCACCACATTCTCTAATCAACGCCTTTCACTACTGACACATTGGAGCATTGTGGACCATTTGTGAGTCACTGTGGGCAAAGCCCTGATCCCCCATTCACGGGTTCCTCCTTTGAATTCACGGGATCTCTTGCGCTGTACCACTTCCAGACTGCACCCTCAGATTCTGCGCTGTGGCTCATTTGAATTCACGGGATGTCTTGCCCAGTAGCACTTCCAGGTCCCTTTTGACACATCTTTGGTCCTATCATTGGACATAACGGCGATTCTAAAGGCATTTCCATATTTTCTTTTAAAGTGAATCGTGCTCCATCCTCATCGAATCTGAATGTGTGGAAGTAATCCGTTCTCTAATCGGGAAGATGAGAATCTGCACGAACGTGCTTTGCTTAGCTCGCTTGTAGGGTGTGCGTGGTTTTCGATACATATGTAGGTTACAAAATTGTGTTGTTGATGGCATTGCAAGTACGGTAATTCTTGAGTCTGTCTTCTCTAAGATTTGTAGGTAAGTGAAGAACACTATCTTTATATGAGGTCTTTTGAGCGATTGTTCAACCTTTTTGTATTGGGTTGAAGTGCGACCTCGTCATATCTCATATCTTATAGGACAATATGACAACTTCTCATCTTAACATGTAAGCTTAATTGGCAACCCCTTGGTAGGGGCGCTATTAGGTTTAACCTAGGTTCTTGATAATGTTAATTAATACCAGAGAAGATAGGGGACCGTTGGTTTTGGCCCTTAATCGGAGCACATCGAAACGGATAATTGAAGTAGAAGAATAACTTGAGGGAAGAAAATTTCTAAGATTATTGAACACAACTTTTTTTTTTTTTTGAGGTAATCACTCCCACTTTTTATTAAAATCAATCAAGAAGAAATTACAAACACTTTGTAAAACATTACTTTTGCTTTGCCATGAAAGTCTTTGTAGGGGCGAAGGGGTACTTATAGTAACGGCTAAACAATGTGAACAACACATTTGTCATCCTGTGATAAGGGAGGGGAACATGAATAAATTGAGACTATATCTGAATCAGAGTCATCTTAAGGATAGGATGATTAAGAAAGATTTAAAAGAATCGAAAGTCATTAGGTATGCCAAACAAGGTTGTCATAACCAAAATTTTGAAACTTTGAAACCTTAATCAAGCTAAAAAAGACGAAAGCGAAAAAAATAAAAAATAAAAGTAAAATAAAATAAAATAAAAGATGAAATTTCGATAAAATTCAAATTGGAATAAAGTTAACATCAATAAAATTAAATACAAAATAAAGTTAAATTATAAGATGGTGCAGTTCAAATTTATCACAAGCTAAAAAAATGAGTGTGTGATACAATTACAATACAGAATACAAAAGACTAAAACAGAAAGACAAACTGACGCTCTAGAACGACTTCCTCTGTGATCGCACAGCTCTCAAATGCTTCTCCACCTCGATAGACAACTTGTGAATACCTGAAAAGAAAGGAAAAAATGGGTGAGTTTAAAATTATACTAAGCAGCCTACTTGTAGGTTCTTATTGCATCATTAACCTAATAGGTTTCCACATACTTTTCTCTAAGCTCTAGGAAGTTCAGACCTAATATCTAGTGCGGTCTGAGCACTGGAGTGCATCGAAATTCCAAAAAGATTTATGGTCTAAGTCTTACTCTATTGGGGTCTATAAAGGTCTGACCTTGGCAGCTTGCAATACTCAATAAATGACCGATGACCTGAGTTGAGGCAATAAATCATAACATTATGATGAGATAATATGGGTTTCTAGTTTGAAAATCATCCAAGGGAGGTTAGCTAGTGCAACCCTCGGAACCATGGAGATACCCGAGTCTAGAGGATGTGACCCTCTGTGTCCTAGTCATGTACTGGGCTAAATGACGTGGTCTCATGCTTCCGTCTCATGAACGGATTTACAGCAAAATGGCCCTGTTCAAGAGACCACTAGCCATTTCCACGAAACTAAAGCTCGCACTACCCTAATCGACTTGTGCCTATCTCAATAGTACTATTATCGGAGTGGAAAGAGTAGTTAAGGATCTAAAGACACCGTGCCACTACTTATAGCCTAGAGAGCTACCTTGGTCATTCTTGGTGTCATGGAGGTCTACTAGGTTCTTATGGGTGTCTAGATGATTTAGATCTCGTCTATCGTTTCTAGAATGCTTAGGGTTAACTCCTCGAGACTAATCCAATCTTTGGGTACACACAGGTCTAGATCTCTGATTGTCGTTCATGATCCTGGGGTGCTCAGTCCATTGAAAACGTATTGATCTAGGTCAACATATAAACAACACTAGCCCTCAATCATATCTAGGTTCTCTAGTGCATGCTTTTTAGGGAGATAAACCTATTGATCACCTAAAACATGAGATAACAAAATCTAAACATCATCTTAGTCTTTGTTGGGAGCTGGAGAGGTCTTTTGCAATACCTAAGGCAGATAGTTGGCTCAACTCAGACTCCTGCAGCGGTCGTTCGATCCTTGACTACCTAAGAATATATAGCAATTTTCCTTATGGCATCTTGTAGATTGGGTAGGCATTGTGAGATCACACATAGGTTGGGAAGGAGAACGAAACACCCTTTATAAAGTTGTGGAAATCTCTCCCTAGCAGACGCATTTTAAAAACCTTGAGGGGAAGCCTGAAATGGAAAGCCCAAAGAAGACAATATTGTCTAGTCCTAGACGGGGCGTTGCAACTCTTTAAAAAATTTCTAAGAAATATATAACAATAAAATATACCAAAAAGACTCGTATTAATATGTAGGAATACTTTTCCCTCTTAAAATCATTTAAAAACAAGTTGGTAACATAGTCATATTGCACTGAATGAGATGTTTTCAATATGTAAATACACCTCATTTTAAGATATATAACGGGTAACTTTTGAGAAAGTTGAAATGTTTGGTAGTGTAAACGTTAATTTAAATGAGTTAGCCGTCAAGACCTATTACACACAATTAAAAGTTCAAGCTCGAACTTGTTAAAGCTATAAGATTTGATTGATACAACCCTTTAAATCTAATTAACCATCTATCACAAACTTCTTATTATACACGCTATATGGAAATAATTACAAACTTCTTATTATACACGCTATATGGAAATAATTATGAAATTACAAGCAAACTCATAAACGTTAATATCTTTAAAATACTTTAACGATCATATGTAAAAACAAAATTAAAAAAGAATCAAAATGATCAAGCAAAGAAAGAGATGAAAATTTTATTGTACTTCATAACATAAATTCAAAGATAAGTGCATTTGTTATTGCAAATTTATTTAGTATCTTCTCGTAGTAGTAAGTTCTCTGGAAGGTTGCAATAACAAAACACAATATAATAATAATGCATATAACATAGAAGATTTTTTGTATCATTTTCAGGTCGTGAGAAAATTCTGGAACCATTTTGCTGAGTCTTTCTGAATTCTCTTCAAATTGTCCTTGAAATCGACATAGATGAGACCAAAACGCATAGAGTATCCATTTGCCCATTCAAAGTTGTCCAATAATGAGCATGCAAAATATGCACGAACCCTTACACCAGCTCTACCATATTTTCCACAAATATAATTACAATCAACTATCGTTGAAAGATTAGGTATAGAAGTTATGTAAAATTATAAAAGAATATATCATTGAGAAAAAAGAATAGTTTAATCCTTTGTTTGTGAATGTGGGCAATCTCCTCCCCACCAAAAATTTCATGCAAAATGGATAATCTCCATGAACGATTGGATGTAAGAACCTAAATTCATTTAATTTGATCATATATTTGTAAGAAAATGGTAATGATTTAATAGAACGAAGCTATGAAGTTAGTAGTGAATTCATGGAGGTTAATATTTACTTACCAACCAAGTGAAAAATCAAAAGCTCGATCTTTAGCATAGTTGTCCGCCGAACAATCTGAATATGGTACATACCAAGTTGATTCTAATGTGATGCCAATTTCACCCTTTTGTTCTTCCTATCGATCCCATTTAGCAAGTGTTGCAAACACGTTTATACACATAAAATATTGTCCTTTTCAGATTTTCTCTCAAAATTTTTAAAACGCGTCTACTAAAGAGAAGTTTTCACATAATCGAGAAAAGAGAACCTGATATTTAGTCTTGTAAACATTGACAGCAGCAGCGTGGGCAAGAATTGAGTTGTGACCAACAATGTATGGTTCGGTGCCCGAATTACCACCAAGATAACGGGATTTGTTCCATTCTGCACCCCTACCTTGAGCATATTCTCCCATGACATAACTTTTGAAGGTATAAATGAATTGTTCATTAAAGGTAATCCAATGTTTCACTTTATTTCCAAACTCCTTGAAACAAAGCTCCGCAAACTCTTGAAAATGTTCCCTGCAAATAGTTTCTACAATTATGTAACGGTCCAAACTCACTACTAACGGATATTTTCTGCTTTAACCTGTTGCGTATCTTTATTAGCCTCACCGTTTTAAAACGCGTCTGTTAGGGAGAGGTTTCTACATCTTTATAAGGGATGATTCGTTCTCCTCTCTAACCGAGGTTTCTATACCCTTGTAAGGAATGTTTCGGTCCCTTCTCCAATCGGTGAATGAGGTTTCCAAACCCTTATAAGGAATGTTTCGTTCCTTTCTCCAATCGATGTGGGTTCATTCAGAGGTTTCCATACCCTTATAAGAAATGTTTTGTTCCATTCTTCAACTGATGTAGGATCTCACAATCCACCCTTTTTGGGGTCCAGCATCCTCGCTTGCACACTGCCTGGTGTCTGGCTTTGATGCCATTCGTAATAGTCCAAGTCCACCACTAGCGGATGTTGTCCACTTTGGCCCGTTACATATCACCGTCAGCCTCACGATTTTAAAACACATCTGGAGAGGTTTCCACACCCCTATAAGGAATATTTATTCCCCTCTCCCACCGATGTGGGATCTCACATTTTCGTTCACTCGAGACAATGATTTCATTTTACCATTGTCCGAAGCCACCATATTCTTTACATTTATGTTTTGAAATTTTGACTTACACAATTTGACGATTCAAGAAGCCACCATATTCAATTTCTAAAGCTTCAGGAACATCCCAATGAAAAAGTGTGACATAGGGTTTGATGCCTACAGATAGAAACACACCCACATGATTAGTTGATCCATTTTGAGATTAATAGAACTTGCTTAAAATAATCATTGAGATTAAATAAATAATAGAAGAAGAAGCCACCATTTGCAAGCAGCTCATCGATGAGATTATTGTAGTACTCTATTCCATTTTTGTTCACACCCCCACTAAGCTTTCCCACTGACAACAATATTTTAAGAAGATTAGTGTTCATAAAATTAAGCATGGATTAGTTCAATTCTTCTTTTAAGTTCTTACACGGCAAAATTCTTGTCCATGCGATTGAGAATCGATAAACACCAAAACCTATGTTCTTCATGAGGGCAACGTCTTCCTTATAGCGATGATACTCATCAACAGCTACATCTCCATTCTCGTGATCAACAATTCTCTCTGAAATTTAACAAATAAGCAACATTGAGACCCATAATTCTGTGTCCAATTCAACAGATAAACAACATTGAGAGAGAGACATACCTGGATGTTTGTGAGTGTAGGCATCCCATGTACTTGGCCCTTTACCATCCTTAAAAGCATCACCTTCATACTAAACAAAACATAACAATTCAAACTCATTCTTTATTCTTAATTTATTATTTGTAAACTTTTAAGAACAATATATGCAACTTTTCTTCAACCTGGTAAGCTGAAGATGCTGTACCAAATACGAAGTCCTCGGGAAAGCTGCTTCGCCTGATCGTGTCGATACGCTCGCTGTCGTTATTAACAACTGCAAACACAGGAAGCGCAAAGTTTAGGGAAGAACACAATATAACAATCTTTCAAACCCATCACTGAGTTTGGTTTGGTTTGGTTTGCTGACTCGTATCGAATGGGTATTGAACGTTCAATACCCTTATATTAGAATGTTGATGGAAATTGGGATCTAGAACGAAAATGATGATCTAAACTAGTTCATTTACCGTTAGCCATTGAGCCTCAAGTGAAGGGTTTGGCTGCTTTGATCTTTGGAGAGAGTTTCAAGAAAGGGTTTTTGGTTCTTTGTGGTGGACTGTGCCCTGCCGTTCCCTCCTTTTTATAAGCTTCCACCTCAAGAGATGTATTTACTTCAAGCCATTTTTTTATTTATTTGCTTTGTTTGTCTTCTTTTTTTTTTCTAATGTTTTATATATATTCTATTTGGTCAGCACATGTGAACTCATTTATATCGTAGGTATCATTTCATGTTCACACTATCCAAATTATTTGAAATTATCTCAAGAGTTCATACGAATTCAAATAATCTTGTTCACGGCTAGAGAGTTATTGGCGACTCTAACTATTCTCTTATAACACAGTAATCGAAATAGTTCACTAATAAAGATTAATTAATGACTCTCAGATAGTTCTCACGTTGTACGATCATAAATGGAGTGACTTCATTCCTGAACCAACTACTACGATATTATGTGAAACTTTGTCCGTCAATACAAATTAGTGCTAAGAATTAGTTAATAAGCTCTTAAGTCGGTACATAATAATTTTATAAGAGAGGCTCATAATCATAAATCATAGGTCGTAGGTTAGGTCGTAGGTTATGTGTAGTAGACTGTACTAAACAACTAAACAACTTATCATGCTTCTAATTTCAAAATTCACATTGCATTCTTTAATAAATCAAAATCGATAAATTTTATTGCTTTCAATCACTTTGACATGGGTAAATAAATCAAATTGAAATTAAATCATATTTCACTCATAACATTCTATAACAAATCTTATCCAAGTGAATCCTACCAAGTGAGGCATAGAAATAATGAGATTTTTTTCTTTACAATTCAAAAATCTCCTAAAATCATAACAAAGATTTGTACGGTTGAAATCGACTTGAAAATAGAAAAAATATATAGAGGTGGTCGAATTTGACTAAATTGGTCCAATTGAATTAGGTCAAGTCGGACCAACTGAACCTATCAAACCGACTCACTTGAACAATTTTTCTTCCTCTTGCTTGCTTGCATGTGTGTTCGCTATGTTTTTTGTTTCTTCTTTCGATAATTCTTTTCTAACAATGATTCTACTCGATGATCGAGGGAATCCAATGTATAGTCGAAGTGCATGAAAGTCGACGGTAAGTGTAGCTCAAGCCCACAGCTAGCAGACATTATCCGCTTTAGCCCGTTACATATCGTCGTGTCAGCCCAAGCCCACTACCTCACGATTTCTAAAACGCATATGCTAGGGAGAGGTTTCCACACCCTTATAAGATATGCTTCGTTCCCCTCTACCATCGATGTGGGATCTCACAATCCACCCCCTTGAGGCCCAGCATCCTCTCTGGCACACCACCCGGTGACTGACTCCGATACCATTGTAGCAGCCCAAGCCCACCGTTAATAGATATTGTCCACTTTACCCATTATGTATCGCTGTCAGCCTCACAGTTTTTAAAACACGTTTGCTGAATGAGAAGTTTCTACGCCCTTATAAGATATGTTTCGTTTCCCTCTCCAACCGATGTGGGATCTCACGGTAATAACACCAAGAAAAAACCTAACCTTACTCGAATTTGTGGTGAGCTCCAAGCGGGGCCATCGATGGTTCCTTTCCCAAATGAACAGCACTACTTGATAACTTATCTTCCATTAAAGTAAGACCTCAAAATAATTGAATCAAAGTTCCTCCAAATTTTTATAAGTCGAAGACCCAAAATTTTCGACGATTGCATTTAGACTCGAAAATTTTTAATACGTCAAAATCTCATTAAGTAAATCACTACCTAAACGACCCTAAAATATATGTTTCCATCATTTTCCTACCTAAACGTTATCGTTCAACAAAAAAACGGCTACCAAAATTCTTTTTCTAATTTTATTTTGAAAAAATCAGATATTACATCGCCATAGGTTGAACTAAAATATTATATTATTATTATTTGAGTAACTTCACCATAATTGACTTGTATTCTTTTTTAGTTCAAATTCTTATACTTCATTGAAAAAAATTATAACAAATTTATTTATTTGATGATTTCCATGTTTTTATATCTCTTCTTGATAATATATTTCTATGTAAACTTAAACGTCCACGTTCTAAGATGATAATAATATTTATTTCTCATTTGGATCGTGTTCAAACTTCAATGAAATATATAAATTGCATATCTCCACGTTCTAAAATGATAATAATATTTATTTCTCACTTGGATCGTGTTCAAACTTCAATAATAATCTTTATTTCTCACTTAGATCGTGTTCATACTTTAATCAAAATGGATAAATATGATAGGATACCAAATTTCCATTGCATTATTTTAGTCAACCATGTGGTATTATTGTCATTCATGATCAAGAGAAAGAAAAAAAACTGACAAACACGAACAGCTCAACTAAGTGAACCAACCATGTGTAACACCGCCTAAATAAAATATATTTAAATTACTAGGGAATGGTATGTAATGATCCATTTTTTTAATCGAGTCTTCAATTTTGAATTATTTAAGAGCAATACATTTCAATAAGTTTTCACTTATCCTGTAGTCTTATATAGCTAAAAAGTAGCTTAAATGAGTATAAAAATCTCATAAAGTAGTTTACTGGTTTAGTGGTGGGCGTGGGCAGTTACAAGAATTGTCTAGAGTTGACCTATGATTCACTTCTCCACTCTGCTCATCACTCTCGTGCTACAACCCTCCTTTTACCTAAAAATACATTAATACTCAATAAGGCACTCTAACGACCCGCTTTTGAGAGATTCGAGTCACATACCATTATTCACTAACTTGGAAATAAAAATAATGCGTAATATTTAAAGGTAAGTACAATGGAACTCCAAACTCAAATGTGATGGAAATAGCCAACAAACCCGCGTGTGCCTAATGCTCTGTCGATCTCCATGAAAAGAAAGTTGAAGTAAACAGGAATGAATAAAAAATACAACCCCTCCTTTTACCTAAAAATAATTAAACTCAATAAGGCACTCTAAAAATGTGATGAGAGATTCGAGTCACATACCATTATTCACTAACTTGGAAATAAAAATAATGCGTAATATTTAAAGGTAAGTACAATGGAACTCCAAACTCAAATGTGATGGGACTCTCTATAGCCAACAACCCGCGTGTGCCTCCACCTCGATCGCTCTGTCGATCTCCACCTGAAAAGAAAGTTGAAGTAAACAGGAATGAGTATAAAAAATATACTCAGTAAGCAGCTTGCTGGTGGTTCATATTTCGTTATTAAGTCTTATTGATCTTGTTTATACGTTCGGTATCTTATTCTCTTTTGGGGATTTGTTCCCCTCGTATAGGCTTTTCCTAGGCTACATACTAGGTTTTCTCATTCTACTTTCTCTTGGTTCTTGGTCCTATCTAGACCTCCAACCCTCATAATATTCTTAAGTTCTCTAGGTCTCGAGGTATAGTCATTTCTGCTAGTCTCTCATCATCATCATAATCATATCTCAAAGTCCTCTAGGCGCGACCTCGGTACTCAAGGTTCATGCATTCTAGGAATCGACCAACTCTCAAGTGTACTACTGTGGACCCTTGCCACTCGTGACAGGTTCACTTAAAGGAAACTAATTGGTAAACTTTCTAAAAGTCCCCACAAAGTACTATCTACAATAATATGCCCGTTCTATAGTTATCGGACCCTGAAAATCGAGTCAAATTTACGATTAAGGGTTTGTTGGCGAACTTCTAATCGTTTCTGTATAACCGCTAACTCATATGCATGAACAATAAATCTCGACCAACTCTAATGTACCAATGTGGACTCCTGTCACTCGTGACAGGTTCACTAATAGAAAATTAACTGGCAAACTTCATATAAGTCCCCACAAGGTACCATCAACAATAAAATGACCAATTCTATAGTCATTTGGACCCCCGAGAATCGAGTCAGGTTTAAGATTAGGGGTTAGTTGGCGAACTCCTAATAGTCCCCGTATAATCGCTAACATTGGAACATATGTGACAGAGACATAGCATAATGATCTAATCATGAAAACCTAAATTTCAATCATGGGACAGTTCATGCACGCTTTAGTAAACATATATAATCACATTCAACATGTGTCATCTCAACTCATTCTTTGTTCAAACATATATAATGGGTTTCACATCACATGCTTTATATCATATTAAAGGCACTCTCAATTTCTGTCAGATCATAACTCAAGAGTTTATTCCTCGATAAAAGTGTACCATAACATTTAACGTGTTCTTACATACATCAAACCAACTCATTTCATGCTCAAATTTCTAAGACATGCTTCTCATATCATACTTTCATGCATACTACGAGCATAACTAAATCTAAAGTTCCAAGGAGCCATTTACTTAAGAAACGTGACACTTTTTGTTCGGATTTACATCCTTAAAAGACTCCAAAATTTTTCTATGAACAGTTAATCAATGTTTGCCAGTTAATTTCCTTAAACCTGTCTATGACCAGTTAAGGGACCTTCATAGAGAAACATTTGTCTATGAACAGTTAAGGAAATTAATTTGTCCCTTAATCAATGTTTAGATTCAAGAGGAAGGTCCTTAATCAATGTTTCTCTATGAACCGTTAATTTTTTTTGCATTCTAAGTAATCTAGCTGCTTCAAGTCTAATATATTCATCGGTCTTTACCGTACAACTCCTTGAAACCTAGTTGAGGAATATTGGTTGATTTAAATTAGAAAATATAACAAATTCCAACCTTTTTGTGTTTTATATTATAATCTAATTTGATTTTGTTTTGGGTATATAGTTTTTTGAGAAAAGTTTCTAACTTTTTTTTTTCTAAGCTAGAAATACATTTATTTTTAAGGTTTAATTTAGTTTTGGTGTATAAAATTTTAATTTATTTCATTTTGTACTTGATATTATTATAAAATCGAGACTTTGATATTCAAGTTGACATCTATATTTTATTCTTCGATAACAACTTTAATACTTTATTGACGTGTACTCATTTGTATATTAAAAGTTTCCATATAATTGAGAACTCAAACGATTAATAGACTTTTTATTAGAATAGTATTACAGTAAACACGTCACAACTTGTGCAGAAAAGATTTGATGTGAAGTAAGGCGAAGGTGATGGTTTTGTCTAAGAAGTCCATGGATGAATAAACTCGAATACCTTTGTTTGCCTATTATACAAAGAAAAACCCTTCTCATCTGCACCCCAAATGCAATGCCAATAGTTGCATCGATCTTGAAGCCAAATCTCATTCTCTGGCCAAAAAACCTCAAACGAAAGCTTCCCATAATTGCTGCTAACGTTGCACCAAAACAATGTTGTCTGCGATAAATTCTTTCCAAATTCCCAGCTGTATTCCTACTTGAACTCAAGAATATGCTCTCCTAAATCAAAACGTTATGTCAGATGGACACAAATTCAATTGAAAAAATGAAAAAAAAAAATAGAACTATAAGAGTGGATACAATTACATAGTCAAATGTTCAATTTAATAAAATATTTCATAAATATTAATTTGTGCGTAGTTCAACTAGCTAAAGACTATCTATACTTCGATCAAGAGGTCAAATATCCTAACTCTCCACCCCACACATTTATTAAAAAAACAAAACCAAAAACTAACCCCAACATAAAAAGAACTTTTAATTAAACACTTAAAAAACAAAAAATCGTGATTATAATTTTTCTATAATCAAACTCTAATTTTGTATTTTTCATAAATTGAGAAAGAAAATGAACATTTTTTTAAAAGGTTGGATATTATATTTTTCAAATTTACGTAGTTGTGAAATTCCACTCACCATTAAACTAAAAAAAAACTATCAATTCTATAAATTTAAATATGAATAAAATAATATAGTTTGTCCCGGTGCAACTCTTATTTATTTATCTAAATTGTCGTTTTTAGACTTGCAATGAGCCAATAGAGTTACATCTTAATAATTAAGAATCTTCGCTTTCCAATGCGATTCTGGAAATTGGAGTGTAAAACAAGTGAAAATCTAAGAAGTTGATGCAAAAGTAATCAACAAAATCATACCGAGATTATTCATAGCCATCATTTTTTTAAGGAAAGTTGATCTCAGTTCTTTGTATATATCAGTTTTATGATCCTAACCTTCCCATTTTTAAGTATTATACATATTTTCTTTTCGGTCATAAATTGTTTCTCTTTTTAATTTAAACCAACAAAATATTCTTCAATAATGAATGGTTTTTGAGAAATGTGATACCCAAAATAAAAGAGGGTATATGAATAAACTAGAACTACGTCTGAATGAGAGCAATCGAGAGTATAGATGATTAAGAAAGACTTAAAAAGAATTTTAAGTTACTACTCATATAAACAAGAAGCACCTTCCTTTTTTATGGCTCAATCATAGGAACTCTAAGATTAAGTGTGCTGTGCTTGAAGCATGTTCCGTGACCTTTTGAGAATTTTTATTGCAAACTTGTGAGTGAGGGCAAAACATGTTGAAAGGACTTATGTTGGTTTGTGTGGATAGTTTTCACTCTTAGAAACGAGGAGTAAGTAACCTGACCGTATTATCAAAGGAATGCTAGGGTTATTCAGTGCCAAATTCAGATTTCGAATTTTTGGTATGAGTTGTTACGGGTAGAAACTTGAAACCCAACCAAATTATAATCAAAAGAACTCTAAAATCTCAAAAGATTCCTCCCACTTTTATTGACTACAAATTACAACATATTAGGTCTATAAAGAAACCCAACAATCTCGGTTGAATTATTACATGTATAAGCAATCAAAAGTAACAGGAAAAAAAAAAGAGTAGGTTTTGTGGGAGCAACATGAGTGAAGGAGATTTTATTTCATTTTTTCCAAGGGTGTATCAATTCAAACTTATCCGAAGGAATATTTTTTAAGTAAAATCCATCATCAAAAGCTGCCCAAATACAGTTTTTAAAGTCACATCGTTCAGAAAGCCAATTCGATTTTTCTGGCCAAAAAACTTCAAATGAAGCATGTCCATTCAAACTATTAAAGTTGCACCAAAACAAAGTCGTACGCCAAAAGTTCATTCTGAAGCGCCAGTTGAATTGGGCTTGCTTCTCCAAAATGCGTTTGCTCAAATCGTCGTCATCTGACTTGCAATGAGCATTTAAAACTGAGTTTGTTTGATAATTGTAA
This sequence comes from Cucurbita ficifolia, assembly GCA_033971965.1. NCBI lineage: Eukaryota > Viridiplantae > Streptophyta > Magnoliopsida > Cucurbitales > Cucurbitaceae > Cucurbita > Cucurbita ficifolia. The sequence goes on from CM066971.1 coordinate 4,949,166, forward strand.
ATAGTCACTTGCCATTTGCTCCCTGGTATTTGCCCGTTGCTCCCTATAGCTTGTCTGTTGGATCCTGCAAAACATGTGTTAATAATAATGCTTGATTCCAAAGCAAATAATAAGATAAAACAGAAACTTGTTAGAGGTTTCATCTTTCTTTAGATACTCGAGACTTTTTTTTATTGATACTTAGCCATTTGAGTTTTGGTTCATTATATATCCATGAAACTTGTGTGAACCAGCTCTTAATAATGTTTGAGAGGGTGATTTAAGGTTAATATCCACCCAAAACATTAATTGCTGTTAATGTTTTGAGGTTGGATATCCATCTATGTTCGCATAGTTATAAATATCAATTCTTTTTAATTTGTGTTATCGTTAATTAGATAATAAAGGAAAATACAAACTAGACCATTGCATTTTCTATATTTTCTCCTTCATTAACATGAATTATCTCAAGCACATTAAGGCAGAGTTATGAATGGTTCTCTTAACAATATTTATCATTTTTTCTTCACATTAAACCCGAAAAATAGATAAGATTAACAAAAATGTAAGAATCATGTTAGTATAATAAAAAGAAATCAAAATTTAAAAGTGTGGTCGTAGGTTCAAATCTTCCACCCACATATTTAAATTAAAAAAAAAACTGTAACAACCCTAGCCTTGTTTGCTCTTTTAACTCACGTGGGATCTCACGATCCACCCGTTGGGAGCCCAGCCCAACGTCCTTACTAATACATTGCCTGTTATTTAGGTTTGATATCATATGTAATAACTCAAACTTGTAACAGCCCAAGCCCACCCTTTCTACAACTGAAATCCAATATTTCTGTGTATGAACAGTTAATTTCCTTCACATACGTTCACCCGTCTTTAACGTACAACTCCTTGGAACCTAATTGAGAAATATTAGTCTAACCTTTTGTGTTTTATATTATAAATTAATTTGAGTTTGATTCGGATTATATAGTTTGATTTTAGAAAATTTTCAATTTTTTTTCTATTCTCGAAATAAATTTATTTTTAGGTTTTAATTTAGTTTTGGTGTATAAACTTTCAAATTACTTCATTTTTGTGCTTGATGTTTTCTAAAAATTCAAGACTTTGATATTTTGGTTGATCTCAATATTTTATTGACATATACTCATTTTTATATTAAAAGTTTCTATATAATTCAAACAATTAATAGACTTTTTATTAGAATAGTACTACAGCAAGAACACAACTCGTAAGGCGAAGGTAATGTGATGGTTTGGCCTAAGAATTCTATGAATGAATGAAGTCGAATACCTTTGTTTTACTGTTATACAAAGAAAAACCCTTCTCATCAACACCCTAAGTGCAGTGCCAATTGTTGCATCGTTTGAACATGGAATTAACAATAGAGACCTATTAAACACAATTAAAAGCTCAAGTTCGAACTTTTTAAAGGTACAAGATTAGATTGATATAACCTTTCAAATTTAATTAACAACTTATGGCAAACATTAGAACGTACCTTCGGTCTATAAAAACAGTTGTGAAATTCCATGCAAACTCATCAACATGAATGTCTTGAAAATACTCGAAACAAAATTAACGATTATATGCCAAAGAAGATTAAAAAAAAGAACCAAAGTGATGGAGCAAGAAAAGAGATGAGATGAAAATTTTATTTTACTTCATACCATCCATAGAAAACATAAAGTTACTTCATAAAAAATAAGTGCATTTGTTATTACAATTTATTTAGTATCTTCTCCTAGTTGTAAGTGCTCTAGAAGGTTGCAATAACAAAACACAAAATGATGATAGCGTATACAATATAGTACGGAAGGTTTGTATATCATTTAAAAGACGTGAGGAATTTGTTGAACCATTTTGCCGAGTCTTTTGGCATTCTCATCAGATTGTGCTTGAAATCAATATAGGTCATACCAAAGCGTATAGTGTATCCACTTGCCCATTCAAAGTTGTCCAATAATGACCATGCAAAGTAGCCACGCACCCTTACACCATCTCTACAACATTTTCAAAAAGGTAGCATAATTACAATCTAACTATTGATGAAAGAGTAGGAATATAAGTTATGTACAAATAAATAAGCTAAAAAGGTGATTTAGTAGTTTAATCTTTGGCTTAGTTACTTACTTCATTGCTTCGTTAAGATAATAGAGATGGTCATTAAAATATTTGATTCTGCCCTGGTCTCTTATTAAATCGTGAACACGATGGGTATCAAAGTCGAGATATCCTGCAATTATAAAATTTAATTAATCAAATCATTATATTCGTCTTCATATGATTAAATTATAAAGTTGTTTTCCATACCATTTTCTGTGATGTAAATAATTGGATTCTTATAATTAGTCTTTATATATGTCAGTACTCCTTTTAATCCTTTTGGATAAACAGCTAGCCAAGATGATGGGTCTACCTACACCATTATTAACACATAAGTAGCAAATTGTTAGATTAATTTTAAACTTGAAAGAGCACATCCAAAGAATAATTTGTACACTATTATCGTTATAGTTCATCATTGAAGGAAGTTCGAACTCAAATTACCTTTGGACCAATTGGAACTCCATCACGATCGGCTATCATACAAAAATATTATACAAAGTCAAGTTATAGAATCGATATGTCATATGAGAAAGAAACAGTAATTAAGTACGAACATAAAAATATATTTGGGATACCTTTTGAAAATTGTATTCCTAGATAAACACTTTATATTATAAATTAGGGTAAATATCAATTTATATCATGAACTTTCAGGTTGTATCCATTAAAATTTAAAACTAATAGTTATATCTATCTCATTATTCTAAGCTCGAGAAGAAGTGAAACTAGATTGTCAGAATCTTCTCTAGTGAACAAAAATGATGAGCTCGAATTCCTCCAAAAAAAAAAAAAAAAAAAAAAAAAAAAAAAAAACAAATTACATCCAAGATAAAAAAAATTAAATTTTATCCTCATCTTGGAAGTTATTTAAAAGCATTTGAAGATATAGGATCAAAATGTTCTACACCCAAATATACCTTATAAGTTTTAGAGAAAACTATATATATTTAAACCTCTTCAAATTCTTGGTTTAAAAAATATTTCTATTTTTTTAAAAACGGTAATGTTAACTTTAATTATTCAAAATTACCATTAAAATAGACATCGATTAAAATATTAGACGAGAATTTGTTGGTGATCCGAAATAGAAATTGAGACTCATACGAATATTGGCACATCATTTCAGGTCACCTTCATACATCTCAATTTTCATCCTAAATTCTAAAAGATTTTTACTCGAAATACAACTTTTAAAAAAATATGAGTATTTCGTAAAAGTTCTAAGTTTAAATGTATGGTTTTAGTTTGAGTACATACTTGAAAGAGTTGCATGAATATCATTCAAGTAGCTTTGGCCTGGATAAACGTTGTTGGGATTGTCTTTTGCATAATTAGCTGTGTAATAATTTATGCCAAGAAAATCAAAGGAGTTTATGATGGACATGCTTGCTTCCTTTGGGAATATGGGCAACCTCCTCCCCACCAAAGTTCTCATGCTTTGTGGATAATCGCCATAAACGAGTGGATGCAAGAACCTAAATCATTGAATTTGTTCATAACAATTGAATAGAAAGAGTTATGATCTTAGTAATGGATTCTTAAAGGTATTAGTTTACTTACCAACCAAGTGAAAAATCAAAAGCCCGATCTCTAGCTTTTTTGTCAGCCTCAGACTCTGAATATGGCACATACCATGTTGATTCCAATGTGATGCCAATCAAGCCCTTTTGGTCTGCCTAAGAGTACCATTTAGTTCAAATATATGTAAACATTAGCTCCAAACTTAAACTTTATTAAACAACAAAAGAATAGAGCAAAGAGAACCTGATATTTGGTCTTGTAAACATTGACAGCCGCAGCGTGTGCAAGAATTAGGTTGTGACCAACAATGTATGGTTCGGTGCCGGAATTACCAGCAAGATAGCGACATGGATCCCATTCTGCACCTCTACCGGGTGCGTATTCTGCCATTACATAACTTTTGAAGGTGAAGATGAACTGTTCATTTAAGGTTATCCAATGCTTCACTTTTCCACCAAACAATTTGAAACAAAGGTCAGCAAAGTCCCGGAAATGATCGCTGCAAATAATTTCCATACGGTAAATTTATAGTGCCTCTTGACAAATTTTGGCCACATTCTTACAATTTCAAAATCAACTTTTAAAATTTGGTTATTTCAAAATCAACTTTTAAAATTTGGTTTTTGTAACGGTTAAAGCTCACCACTAGAAGATATTGTCATTTTCCGAGTTTTCCTAAGATATTGTCTTTTTCGGATTTTCCCTCAAAGTTTTTAAAACGCGTGTGCTAGATAGAGGTTTCGTTTCGTTCTCCTCCCCAATCGATGTGGGATCTCACAATTCACCCCTTTCGAACTGATGTGGGGTCTCACAATCCACCCCATTCGGGGGCCAGGGTCCTCACTTAAACTAGTTCGTTTCTCCAATTGATGTGGGACCCCCAATCCATCGGCCCAGTGTCCTTGCTGGCACACCGCCTCATGTCCATCCCTCCTTCGGGCCTCAACCTCCTCCCTGGCCACACTGCCTCGTGTCCACTCCCTTTTGGGGCTCAGCCTCCTCGCTGGCACACCGCCTTGTGTCCACCCCCTTCTAGGCTCAGCCTCCACGCTGGCACATCGTCTGGTGTATGGCAGATATTGTGCTCTTCGAGCTTTCTCTTTCGAGCTTCCCCTCAAAGTTTTTACAACATGTCGGAGAGATTTTCACACTCTCATAAAGAATGTTTCGTTCTCGTTCCCAATCGATGTGAGATCACACCGTTAAAGATTTTAATATTATTTTAGAAAAATAACCCTTTCCAAATTCACTCATCAAATTCTTTAAAGGGATAATCTCATAAAAATTTACTTACACAATTTTACGATCCAAGAAGCCACCATACTCAGTTTCTAAGGCTTGAGGAACATCCCAATGAAATAGTGTGACATAAGGTTTGATGCCTATAGATGGAAACAATAGCCACGTGATTAGTTGACCCATTTTGAGATTCATAAAACTTACTTAAAATAATCAATGAGATTAATCACTAATTAAATGAATATAGAAGAAGAACCCACCATTTGCAAGCAGCGCATCGATGAGATAATTGTAGTAATCTATTCCATCTTTGTTCATACCCCCACTAAGCTTTCCCGCTGAGAAGAAGATTTTAAGAAGATTAATGTTTATAAAGTAAAGCTTCGAAAATGTTAATTAAAGTAGAATTTTGAGATTGGGTTTGTTCATCTTTTAAGTCCTTACTCGGCAAAATTCTGGACCAAGAGATTGAGAATCTGTGAACATCAAAACCTATACTCCTCATGAGGGCAACGTCTTCCTGCATTGTGAACAATTATTAACTAATTGTACATAATATTTTGAATAACAATCAGTTTATTGTATTTTATGGTTTTAAAACGTGTTTACTACGGAGAGGTTTTCACACCCTTAGAAGAATGCTTCGTTCCTCTCTCCAACCGATGTGGGATCTCACAATCCACCCCTTTAGGGACCAGCGTCCTCGCTAACACACTGCCCAGTGTCTGGCTTTGATACTATTTGTAACTGCTCAAATCCACCGCTACCAGATATTATCCACTTTGACTCAACGTATAACTATCACCCTCACGATTTTAAAACGTGTCTACTAGAGAGAGGTTTCCACACCTTTATAAGAAATGTTTCATTCTCCTCTTCAACCGATGTGGGATCTCACAATCCACTCCATCATGGGGGCCAGCGTCCTCACTTACACTCGTTCCTCTCTAGTGGGATCTCACAAAAATAGTTACCAAATCGAGTTTAAGATTGGCTTACTTTAAGAATCGTTAAACGAGTGCCCAGATGAGTTTTTCTAACCAATTCCAATGACAATATTTATTTCTTCCCATTTTACTCACCCTATAGCGATGATACTGATCAACAGCTACATCTCCATTGCTACGATCCGCAATTCTCTCTGAAATCGAACAAATAAACAACGTTGAGACCCATAATTCTTTGTGCAATTCAAAAAAATAAGCAATTTTGAGAGAGAGAGAGACCTGGATGTTTGTGAGTGTAGGTATCCCATGTACTTGGGCCTTTACCATACTTAAAAGCAGCACCTTCATACTAATCAAACCATAACAAATCAATACTCATACTTTGTTCTTAATTTATTATTATTTGTAGACTTTTAAAACATTTTTTAAACCTGGTAAGCTGAAGATGCTGTGCCAAATACGAAGTCTATAGGAAAGTTGTTTCGCTTGATGATGTTGATAGGCTGGATGTGGTTATTGACAACTGCAAACACATGAAGCACAAATTTTAGGGAAGAACACAATATAACAATCTTTTGTCACCAATTCACTCGAATCGAATGGATATCGAACGTTCAATATCCTTATATTAGAACGTTTTCTTTTGAACTTTGGATGAAAATTGGGATCTAAAACGAATATGACGATGATCGTTTAAAAAATTTTGAGGTTGGAGGAAGAAAAAGAAATGAAACAAAGTTCATTTACCGTTAGTCATTGAGCCTCAAGAGAAGGGTTTTGGTGCTCTGATCTTTGGAGAGGGTTTGAGATGAAAGGGTTTATGGTTCTTTGTGGTGGACTGTACCCTGCCGTTCCCTCCTTTTTATAAGGTTTCAGGTCAAGAGATGTATTTAATTGTAGCCATTTGTGTTGTTTTTTTGTTTCTACTTTTTTTTCTAATACTTTATATATTCGATTCTTTTGTGTCTTTTTATAAATGGGTTTTCTTTTCTTTTAATTTGATTTACTAGCTGATGTAATGTCCTGAGTTTTACGTAAGATTAATTTACAATTTTTTTTTCAATTTTAAATTTGAGTTTTTAATTTTCATTTGAAGTGTTTGTGGTCTATGGGTATTTAGATTTGGCTTCCCCTAGATTCGAGAGTAATCTTGAACCTTAGAAACTTGAATTTCGATATGTTATCTTAGGTGTGATTTCCAACAGATTCCATGAAGAAATTTGGCAAGGATTCAATATTAAAATTGGAGTTTTGGGAAGTCTTAAGTTTCGGTAAAAATGTATAAACTCGTGATTACTCTAGTTTGTGATTCTCCAAAAAAATGATCAGAAGAACACATTTGTAAAGATGGACAAAAAGCTCAACAACTTTTGATGAAGGAATCAATTCGAGCTTTGTGCAAGAAGATACCAAAATACAAAGAAAATAGTTTGAATCGAATTTCTTCATCAGAATCTGGGTCTCGCGCAAGTTGAGGCAACCAGAGGGACCCTCGTCGCACGGCTGGGCAGATAATGCATCTAGAAGCGCTAAGGACACGTGTCAGCAGCGGAGCAGAGAAGCGCATTTGGCTTCTGGCGGCGACACGCGTCGCAGATCAACCCGACCTGTCCATCCCGTCGCGGATCTATTACTATCTTACCATTTGAGATTTTTCAAAATTCCAATTGGTAGTTTAGCGGCTTACAGACCCACTCTAGGTACAGAGGAGGTGGTAAACTCCTTTCTGGCGTAACAGGTCTTCTAGGTGAAAATTTTCATCTTTAAAGTGAACTACTTTCCTCTTTTTAGACTTAGGTTGCTTGCTTTGCGTAATCAACGTGAAACCGGTGTCTTGGGCTAAGGCGCTACCTTGTACAACTCTCTTTGGTGGGGATATTAAGGTGTGTGATAGCTTACTCTTGTCATCCATGGGAGGTTGGCTAGCAAACCCTACCTACAGAACCATAAAGTCACCCAAGGTTGGGAGAGCAACCCTCCTTGTGCTTGCCAGCTACTAAGACTACCAACGTAATCTCACGTCCCCTCTTAAGACGTATCTGCTGTTCAAGTTAATCCAATTAAACTATTTGTCACACAAACCTAACTGACTTAGACCTGGCTCGACAATACTAATATCGAAGTAGAAATGAAAGTAGAAGCTCTATTGACACTCTACCAACTGTCAACGATCAGGAGGCTACCTTTGTCATTCTTTGATGTCGTGGAGAACTACTAGGTTCTTAGGAACATCTAGGCGATTTAAAACTTGTCTCTTCTTTCTAAGACATCTAAAACCAACTCCTCGAGCTAATCCAATCTCTAGGTGCACACAGGTCTATTCCTCTGATTGCTACTCACGATCCTAAAGTGTAGTGTCTACTAGAAATGTAATGTCCTAGATCGCCGCTCACGATTACCTAGAGCATAGATGCATATTCTAAAAGGCATCTTGGTCATATTTAGGAGCTGAGAAGGTCCATTGGATTTCTAGGGCGGCTACGTGGCTTAACGCGGACTTTTGTCTCTAGGGTAGTTCAGTCCAACTCCTTGAGTCTTTCTTAGTCTGGGAGCACTAGGGTCTAGATCTAATTACGGTGTTACAAATAGAGTTGTTTACATGTTGACCTAGGTCAATATGTTTCCAATAAATACTACATCCAAGGATCGTAAGCAGCGATCCGAGGGATATACTTGTGTGCACCTAGAGAGTGGATTAACTCGAGGAGTTGGTCTAGACATTTTGAAAACAAGAGACAAGTCTTAAACCGCCTAGATATCCCTAGCAACCTAGTAGTCCTCCACAACATTCAAGAATGACAAAGGTAGTCACTAGGTCGTTAGCAATTGATACAGTGTCAACAAAGCTTCCACTTCCCTTTCCATTATGGTATCAATATCGTCAAGCCAGGCCTAGGCCCGTTAGGGTTGTGTGACCGACAGTTTAATTAGATTATCCTAGATAGCGATTCATCCTATGTGGGGATGTAAGATTATGCGAGTAGTCTTAGTAGCTGGTAAGCATAGGGGGTCGCTCCCCCAACCTTGGCTAACTAGATGGTCTTGTGAGTAGGTTAGCACACACCATAATATCGCCACCAGAGAGAGTTTTACAAAGTAGCCCCTCGACCCAGGACACCATTTTCACACGGCTTACGTAAAGCAACCTACCTTAAGTCTAAGAATAGAAAAGTAGTTCACCCTAGAGATAATGAGATTTTTTTGCCCATAAGACTTGCGACACATGAAATGGGTGAACCACCTCCTCAGTACCAAGAGTGGGTCTGTAAGCAGCTAAAGTACAACTCAAAACTTCGAGGCATCCCAAATGCTAAGATAGTTATAGAGACTAGGCTAAAACTTCTTAGAGCTCAAAGTAAAGCTCGTGGATACCTACTAGCATAAGGATCCGATGAGATCCTACATTAGGTTGTTTATGAGTATTTTTATACTCGCCCCTTTCTCCTTTCTTTCTTTTTTTATTGGGTATTTGCAAGCTGCTGATTAAGGTGAAGGAGTGTTCGAGAGCTATCGATCATAGAGGAGGTCGTTCTGAAACATTAGTCCGTCCTTTTATTTGAGTGTTTTGTACTTTGTTTTGTAATTATATCACAGACCCATATTCCCCGTTTGTAATAAATTTGAAGAGCTTCATCTTATAACCAAAATCGATTTTGTATTTAATTTTGGTGTTATTGTCTTTATTTCAATTTAAACTTTATCAGTTTTCATCTTTTATTTTATTGTACTTTTTAATTCATTTGCTTTTCATTTTATCTGGGTCACGACCTGAGATTCGAAACCTCGAAAATCAGGTCGTGACAAGCTTTTACCTAACAAAATAAGTATATAGTAACAATTCTAATGGATCTAAGTCTAGAAAAGTAAGATTATTACTCGGGTATTGAATAACTATTTTCCTCTCGACCGTCAAATCCATCACATTCTCTAATCAACATCTTTCACTATCCAATCTTTCTTTCTTCATATACGGACACATTGGAGCATTGGGGAACATTTGTGAGTCACTGTGGACAAAGCCCTGATCCCCCTCATTGATACCAAATACCTCTCCCTATCTATCTATTTTAATCTTATGGCAGCAACCCACACCCTTATTCTCTAACCTTTTGATCAACTTTACTTTATTTATTTGAATATATAAATGAAAAATTAACAAAAAAACACTCACTATATACATCGTCACTAAACAATGAAGTCAACGAACATCACTAATAATTCATTAATGGCAAGTCAAAAGGAACAAAAACATGGATGAACCCTGTCTCAAAATAAATAGAAGCATGAATCAAGCTTTATAGAGCATTGTTTTGAAGGATCTTCCCCGTATTTAGAGGATAAGATTGTTGCATATGATCCTCTTTCCTTTTATTAAAATCTTTTGTGATTCTTATCTTCAATAATTTCTTTTTTTGATTCTTTACGCCTTATCTCCAATAAGAACATTCTGTTCTTTGTTTTCTTATGATAAATAAATCTACATGGTTCCCTAGAAAATAATAAAATAAAACAATCGATTAATAAACCAGCTTAGTAGCAAATCAAAGAATCAAATAATTCATAAAATAAAGCATGAACCAATACTATATGATCAAATTCAGGCCAGAATCAAGCTTCATACATGGTCATATCTGTTTCTTTGTGGGTTACATATGTAAGGGAATTAAATTATTTTTTTCTTATTTTTATTTAATTTTCTGAGCCCAAGCCCATCGCCAGCGATGTAGCGATGTATCGTCCATAAGAAATGTTTTGTTCTCTCAACAACCAATGTGAATCTCACAATCCACCCCCTTGGAGGCTTAGGGTTCTCGCTGGCACCGTCCAGTGACTGGCTCTAATACCATTTGTAACAGCCCAAGCTCATCATGAGCAGATATTGTCCGCTTTGACCCGCTACGCATCACCGTCAGCCTCACGGTTTTAAAACGCGTATGTTAGGGAGAGGTTTCCACACCTTATAAGGATTGCTTCGTTCCCCTCTCCAACCAATGTGAGATCTCACAATCCACCCTCCCTTGGAGGCCCAGCGTCCTCGTTGACACAACCGTTCAGTGATTGGCTTTGATACCATTTGTAACAGCTCAAACCCACCGCTAGCAGATATTGTCCGCTTTGACCCGTTACATATTAGCGTGAGCCTCATGATTTTAAAACGTATCTGCTAGGGAGAGGTTTTCACACAATTATAAGTAATATTTCGTTTCTCTCCAACCAAGATAGGATCTCACATACTACAGCCCCATCATTTATTATTATATTAAACCTTTCATACACAATTTATTCTCATGATCTCATCATGTACAAATAAAATAAATAAAAACAATTCCTTTGAATTGATGGGCTCTCTTGCGCTGTGGCTCCCTGATGCGGCTTGGAACGAGTCGTGTGATCGAGGAGGCCTTGGATGAGCACTTCTTGTGGCACTTTCTTGCGAGTGGGCGGGTTGCACCTTTTTGACAGGACGATCTTTGCTTTGAAATGACGGCGATTCTTAAGGCATCGTCATCTTTGCTTTGAAATGAATTGTGCTCCATCGTTATCGAATCTGATTGTGTGGAGGCAATCTGTTCTTTAAATCGAGAGGATGAGAATTTGACACCGATCAAATTGTTGCCAAAGAAGGTGCTTCGCTTAGCTCGCTTGCGGGCTGTGCGGGGTTTTCGTCACATGTGTCGGCTGTAAAATTGTGCTGTTGATGGCATTGCAAATATTGCAGTCCTTGAGTCGTCTTCTCCGATTTGGAGGGCAACTTTTCAGATTGGCTTCCGACCTTATTGAGGATGTTTAGTACTTAAAATAATTTAAACTTACTTCTAATAATTTAAACTAACTAACTTGCATAGAATAATCTAAACTAAACTCTAAAAAAAATAAAACTATCTAAAAAATACTCATACTCACTATTCTTAAACGATTCTGAAGAGTTGAAACTAATAGAAAATGGTATGAGCGTATTAGACCCAAGCTAGATTAGCTAGAATGTTAGCCTGGAGCAGCCAGAAAATGTATTCTCTGATTAGCTTCGAACCGTTCAAATGAGATGATAAAATGAAATAAGGAACTTCCGTTTTACAGTGGAGGTCAACTCCACACCTCTCAAATTAAGCAACTTGGGACAATTTTCTTATTTTTTTTTCTTCTCATTTTTGGGTTATTACAGTTGTACTCTAATGCCACAACCAAAATGCTACTTGTTGTAGCAGAAGCAGGAGTAAGATTGATCGTACTCACACACCCACAAATATAAATTAAACAAAGAGACGCAAGAATTTACGTGGTCCAGAGTAAAGAAATTCCCCTACATCCACGGGTGGAAGTCAATCACTATAACCAAAGTGTTTACAAGTGCATCTCTCACACTCCCACACTACAAAGTCTCTCTTACAAAGTTTCTCTCAATTGTCGCTAGATAAATACAAAATAACAATGACTCCACATTCCAAAACGATGCTAAACAAACTTTTATATAGACATAGTAATACTCATTCTCATACATGAATCAAAGCAATACTAATACTTATACTTGAATCAAGATAATTCATGTATCAATATGAGAGAATGTATCAATATAGGAGATGAACCAAATGAATCCAATAGATTCATGAATTTAAATGGGGAATGTACCAAAAGTATTCATGAATCCAAAAGATTCATGAACCAAATCTTCATGACAATTCTCAACAATTTTCACATTGTCAAAATATCCCCTAACCTGTTTGGCTGCATCCAAGTCAACCAACTACTTCTTCGGTCCAATATTGATGAGATCCGAGCAATGCCAAAAAATTTCATGAGCAATCACCTTTGTCAACATATCCGCAGGATAATCAGCAGTTTCAATTTTCAATAAATGAATGTCCCATTTATTGATAATTTCTCGAACAAAATGAAATCGGACATTAATGTGCTTGGTGCGAGCATGATGAACTTGGTTCTTCGACAAACAAATAGCGCTCTAGCTATCACAAAATACTTCTATATATTCCTGAGAAATACCCAAGTCATTAACTAAACCATGTATCGAAATAGAATAACCTAAAACTTCGGAAAAAAAAAAAGAGAAGGGAAATGTCCCACATTTCTTAAAGCTGAGAAGTCGGGGGTTGGCCTCCACTATAAAAGGGAGGTCCCTCACTTCATTTTAGGATTCCACTTGAATGGTTCGAAGCCAGTCGAAGAATAGACTTTCTGATGGCTCAATGCCGACATTTTGGCTGATCCGACTTAGGTCTGATATGCTCGGACCCTTTTCTCCTAGTTTCAATTCTTTGGAAGCGTTTAAGGTTACTACGACTACCTTTTACCTAGTTAAAAGTTTTGGAGTCAAGATAAAGTATTTATGCATAATTAGGCTTACTAGTTTAAATTATGAGCAAGTTTAAATTATTTTATGCAAAATTAGGATTAGCTAGTTTAAATGATGAGGAGTAAGTTTAAATTATTTTATGCAAAACTAAGTGAGCCAATTTCCATAGTAGAATTCTAATTTATGATGTCGGACTCCTTAAGCAGAATTAAATTTCAGAGAGCAGCGAAAAACTAGCATCAAGGGGTTGGCCTAGGCCAACAAAGTAAGTGGACCTACCATTGGTTTGGTTATAATTGTGTTGAATGAGGACACGTGCCCGTGGCTTTCCAGTTGTCATATGCTCGTACATGCAAACTGTTATGAAATGATATGTGTATGAGATGATACGTGAATATTATGTTGTATGTGATGAATTGATATGCTTACGATATGATATGTTAAGATATGACATGTGTGAAGGCATGCTCGGGTTATATTATGTGACTGTTATGATATATGATATGACATGTGCATGATGTGAATTGATATGTTCGACGACATGATAAGTTTTATGATATGACATATGTTCAACATGAATGATATGTGATATGATTTACATGCAAATGACAAATTGGCATAATGTACAACCCCGATGTACTCATGGAAAGTTATGATAAAAATGTTATGGTATGAAGGAAGACACTAGCGGAGTTATAATACATGATAATAAAAAAGGAAAAATGTTGGGACCTCATTTATTATTGTGTGTTCATGTATAGGGGATACCCCTTCTCCTTTTACGATAGTACGGACATGTACGCTACCAGAGAATGCTCGCCCTAACGGCCATTTTATTCCTAACAGGTGTCCGACATCAATAGCTACTAAAGAATGCTCGACCGACCAGAAAGGGGCCCAGGAGGTATGCAAACCGACTAGTGGGTTCATACTCGCACTTGTAGACCATGTGTAGAAAATTAAGTACACATCCAATTGCCTGCTTATGATAGCCGCTATAGGAAAATAGACTGATATGATAGGTCACATTCATGATTTGTATGTGCTTGCATTTAACTCCGATAGGAGGGTCGCTTACTGAGTATTTCTTAAAATACTCAAGCCACGTGTTACTCTTATTTTTCAGGTAAAAGCAAAGCTCCTCTATACGGCTGACGGTGGCATCACAACCTAGGAGATCGTGCCACATGCATAGAGTAGTACTTATTTTTTTAGACTTAGGTTAGAATAGGGTGTTTTTAATTTTAGCGCTTATTTATTTCATTTAGTATTTTGATGTGTCATTTTAAAGATGTTTTCGAACACGTAATTCCATGACAGTGTTTTAAGATAAAGTTTATGTTTTATGATGAAGTTTAAACGTTTATTTCTACACAAAATGATTACGTTATGATGACGGTAGCGACTCTAGGTAAGTAGAAATTTAGGGTTGTTACAGCTTCTTTAAAAACTTCAATGACTGTCGTATACTTTGGTTCGATGGTAGACAATGCAATAGTAGACTGCAATGTTGAATTCCAACAAACAGGTCCACCAGCCAGCCATAGTGGACATATAACAAGCATTGGATCGTTTCTTATCCATCTCCACTTGTCTATTGTAAGCAATTGACATGTCATCAATATACAAGATTAAATAGATAAACAAGTCATCAACCAAAAATATAGATAATGGTCAAATTGATATGAGTGTACTTATGCTCCACCATAAAGTGATCAAACTTCATATACCATTGAAGAGGAGATTGTTTCGGCCTCATACAAAGATTTTTTCAATCTACATACAAAATGTTGTTGACCAACTACTCGAAAACCAACTGTCTATGTCATATATATTTCTTCTTCCAAATCTCCATACAAGAAAGCAGTTTTATATCAAGTTGTGCAAGCTCAAAATTAAATTGAGTAACTAAAACCAACAAAATTCGAATGGATGGAGATAATCACAATTCTTGAAAATATGATTTCAAAGAATAAATAAACAAGCTTGCAATGAGAAACTTTTCTATGAAATTGATGGTGAGTGTGAGCACATCGCGTGGTTGATGAGATTAAGTATTTCACAACTCCCAAAATGTCACAACCTAGCTCTAATACCAATTGTTGTACCCCAAATGCCACAACCAAATTCTCTTATACCAATTGTTGTAGTGGAAGCGGAAGCAAGATCGATCTTACTCACACCTCCACAAATATATATTAAACAAAGAGACACAAAAATTTACGTGGTTTGAGAGAAGAAATTCCCCTACATCCGCAGATGGCAGCCAATCACTATAACCAAAGTGTTTACAAGTGCATCTCTCACACTCCCACACTACAAAGTCTCTCTTACAAAATTTCTCTCAATTGCCTCTAAGCAAACACAAAATGACAATGACTCCACATCTCAAAACAATGCTAGAGGAACCTTATATAGGCATAGCAATACTAATTATCATACATGAATCAAAACAATATTAATACTCCTACATGAATCAAGATGATTCAAGTATCAATATGAGAGAATGTACCAATATGTGAGATGAACCAACTGAATCTAATAGACTCATAAATCGGATTAAGGAATGTACCTAAAGTATTCATGAATCAAAGAGATTCATGAACCAATTTTCGTGACAATTCAACATACAACCCTTCAAACCCAATTAACAATCTATCACAAACTTCTTAATGGACACACACGATCTAGGTAATTGTGAAATTTCACACAAACTCCTCAACATTAATGTCTTAAAAACACTCGAAGAAAACCAATAATCATAGGTAAAAGATAATTAAAGAAGAATCAAAGTGATCAAACAAGAAAAGAGATAAGAGAAATTTATTTTACTTCATACCATCGATACCATCGATAGAAAACATAAAAGATACATCATCAAAGATAAGTTTATTTGTTATTGCAATTTATTTAGTAGTTCTCCTAGTAGTAAGTGTTCTAGAAGGTTGCAATAACAAAACACAATATGATAATATCCCATATAATATAGAAGATTTGTGCATCATTTTTCAGGTTTTGAGAAAATTGTGGAACCATTTCGCTGAGTCTTTTGGCATTCTCATCAAATTGTGCTTGAAATCAATGTAGGTGAGACCAAAGCGTACAGTGTATCCACTTGCCCATTCAAAGTTGTCTAGTAATGACCATGCAAAATATCCTCGAACCCTTACACCCGCTCTACAATATTTTCCAAAATATAACATAATTACAATCAACTATTGCGGAAAGAGTTGGAACAGAAATTATGTACAAATAAATAAGCTAAAAAAGTGATTCAGTAGTTTAATCTTTGACTTAGTTACTTACTTCATTGCTTCGTGAAGATAATAGAGATGGTCATGAAAATATTTGACTCTACCCTTGTCTCTTATCAAATGATGAACATGACGACTGTTAAGGTCGAGATATCCTGCAATTGTAAGTCTAATTAATCAACAAACTAATCAAATATAGACATTTTTTTTTCTTGATACAATTAAATTATAAAGTTGTTTTCCATACCATTTTCTGTGATGTAAATAATTGGATTCTTATAGTTTTTCTTTATATGTATCAACAACTCCTTTAAACCTACGGGATAAACTGCTAGCCACGATGATGGGTCCACCTTCACCATTATGAACACATAAGTAGCAAACGATTAGATTAAAAGGTGACAATGATAAAATTAATTTAAACTTCATAGCATAACAAAAGAATGCACACTATTATTGTTTGTCATCATTGAAGAAACTTTGAACACTCGTTTACCTTTGGACCAATTGGAACTCCGTCACGATCAGCTATCGTACGAAGATATCATACAAAGTTAGATCATAGAATAGATATGATATATGTGAAATAAACGCTAAGTATATTTGGGATAGTTTTTTTAGAATTGTCCTCCAAGTCAATCACTTTCTAACAAAAAGTATGAGTGTAAGTATGAGTGCATACTTGAAAGAGTTGCATGAATATCATTCAAATAGCTTGGGCCTGGGTGAACGTTATTGGGATTGTCTTTTGCATAATTAGCTGTGTAATAGTTTACTCCAAGAAAATCAAAGGAGTTCATGATGAAAGTGCTTTCGTCGTTTGTGAATGTGGGCAATCTCCTCCCCACCAAATCTCTCATGCTTTGTGGATAATCTCCATAAACGATTGGATTTAAGAACCTAAATGCATTTAATTTGGTTAATTTGATCATATATTTGTACGAAAATGCTAATGATTTAATAGAACAAAGCTCTCAAGTTAGTAATTGTAATCGTCTAAGTCCACCACTAGCAGATATTGTCTTCTTTGGGCTTTTCTGTCTGGGATTCCTCCCTCATGGTTTTAAAACGCGGTTGCTAGAAAGAGGTTTCCATCCTTTAAAAAAATGTTTCGTTCCCCTCTCTAACCGATGTGAGATCTTAAGATCCACCTCTCTTCAAGACCCAGTGTCCTCGCTGGCACTCGTTTCCCTCTCCAATCGATATGGGATCTCACAATCCACTACCTTCGTTCCTCTCTCCAACCGATATGAGATCTCACAATCAGTTGTGAGATCTCATGTCGGTTGCATAGGGGAACAAAACATTTTTTATGAGGGTGTGAAAACCTCTCTCTAGCGGACACATTTTAAAACTATGAGAGGAAGATCGGAATTGAAAACCTAAAGAAGATAATATATGCTAGCGATGGACTTAAACTGTTATGGTAATGAATTCATGGATGGATTTATGGAGGTTAACATTTACTTACCAACCAAGTGAAAAATCAAAGGCACGATCTCTAGCTTTTCCATCTGCCTCAGAGTTTGAATATGGTTCATACCATCTTGACACCAATGTGACGCCAATCTCACCCTTTTGTTCTGCCTAAGAATCCCATTTAACATCACTACCTTAATGTTTAGGTTAAGAGCTTAAGAAAAATAAAAGAGTAGAGAAAAGAGAACCTGATATTTGGCCTTGTAAAGATTGGCAGCCGCAGCGTGTGCAAGAATTAGGTTGTGACCAACAATGTAGGGTTCGGTGCCTGAATTGCCACCAAGATAGCGACATGGATCCCATTCTGCACCCCTACCGGGTGCATATTCTGCCATTACATAACTTTTGAAGGTGAAGATGAACTGTTCATTTAAGGTAATCCAATGCTTCACTTTTTTTCCAAACTCTTTAAAGCAAAACTCTGCAAAGTCTCGGAAATGACATCTGCAAACAAAGCTCTCCCTCAAAACTAGAAGACTTTTTTTTAGATACATTAACCTCTCATTTTGTTAGAATTAGCCGGTTTAACAGCCTAAGCTCATTGGTAGCAGATATTGTCCGCTTTGATCCATTAAGTATTGTCGTTAGCCTCACAGTTTTAAAACGTGTCTACTAAAGAGAGATTTCTATCATTTATAAGGAATGTTTTGTTCCCCTCTCCAACAGATGTGAGATCTTACAATCTACCTTCTTGGGGTCCAGCATCTTCATTGGCACACTGTCCGGTGTCTGGCTCTTATACCATTTGAGGGGAAGCCCTTAAAAGGAAAGCCCAAAACGATAGACTTCGGCCGTTACAAATGGTATCAGAGTCAGAAATCGAGCGGTGTGTCAACGAGGACGGTGAGCCCTCAGGGGTGGATTGTGAGATCCCACATCGATTGGAGAGAGGAACGAAACATTCTTTATAAGAGTGGAAATCTCTACTTAATAGATATGTTTTAAAATTGTGAGACTAACAACGATACTGATTAAAGGTAAATAAAAAGGTTCCAAGCTTGATTAAATTCTATAATTCAACTTAAAGAAATTGAAAGTGGAAAGGTAAAAACCTTATACCTTTTATTTTATTTTTTTCTAAAGAAACATTATTGAAATGAAAATATATGATCTTTTGTTACTAATAACTGATAATCTTATTTTAAAACAATAACCCTTTTCAAAATCACTCATACATATTCTCTCACGTTTATATTTTATACGATAATCTCATAAAAGAAATTACTTACACAAATTGACGATTCAAGCAGCCACCATATTCGGTTTCCAAAGCTTGAGGAACATCCCAATGAAAAAGTGTGACATAAGGTTTGATGCCTACCGATAGAAACACAGCCACATGATTTGTTGACCCATTTTGAGATTAATAAAACTTAGCTTAAAATAATCATTGAGATTAAATATATAATAGAAGAAGAACCCACCATGTTTAAGCAGTTCATCGATGAGATTATGGTAGTACCGTATTCCGTCTGTGTTCACACCCCCACAAAGCTTTCCCGCTGAGAAGAAGATTTTAAACAATTCAGTAAGAACATTAATGTTCTGTTCATAAAATTAAGCTTTGAAAATCAAGAACATATATATTTATCATTTAAATTAGTTGTTTAATTCGTCTTTTAAGTCCTTACTTGGCAAAATTCTGGACCAAGCGATTGAGAATCTATAAACATCAAAACCTATACTCTTCATGATGCCAACGTCTTCCTGCATTGTGAACAATTATTAGCTAATTATACGTAATCTCTAACTTTTATGGCATTTTCTTTATGGTCGAGAGCGTTTGTAATGACCTTAAGTCCACAACTAGTAGATATTGTTCTCTTTGGGCTTTCCCTCAAAGTTTTTAATACGCGTATGCTAGTGAGAGGTTTTCACACCTTTATAAAGAATGTTTTGTTGTCCTCTCCAACCGATGTGGGATCTCACAATCCACCCTTCTTTGGGGCCAGCGTCCTCGTTGGCACACCCCGGTATCTGGTTTTAATGTCATTTGTAACATCTCAAGCCCACCGCTAGCAGATATAGTCTTCTTTGGGCTCTTCCTCATGGTTGTTTAAAACGCATCGACTAATGAGAGGTTTTCACACCCTTATAAAGAATGTTTCGTTGTTCTCTCCAACCGATGTGGTATCTCACAGGGTTTCTCGAGCTAGAAGAGTTTCTCTCATCCGCTCTTATGACGCTATTTACTTCTTTCAATTTTACTGACCTTATAGCGATGATACTCATCAACAGCTACGTCTCCATCGCTACGATCCGCAATTCTCTCTGAAATTGAACAAATAAACAACGTTGAGAGCCATAATTCAGTGTGCAATTCAAAAAATAAGCAATTTTGAGAGAGAAAGACCTGGATGTTTGTGAGTGTAGGTATCCCAAATACTTGGGCCTTTGCCATAATTAAAGGCAGCACCTTCATACTGAACAAACCATAACAAATCAATACTCATTCTTTGTTCTTAATTTATTATTATTTGTATATCCAACTTTTGCTCAACCTGGTAAGCTGAAGATGCTGCACCAAATACGAAGTCTTTAGGAAAGCTGCTTCGCCTGATCACATCGATATGCTGGCAGTTGTTATTGAAAACTGCGAACATAGGAAGCACAAATTTTAGGAAAGAACACAATATAACAATCTTTGAAACCCATCACTGAGTTTGGTTTGGTTTGCTGCTATGACTTTTTGGCACCAAACTCATATAGAAAGGATATGTAGCAACGGAGAGAGATTTAAATAATATAAATATTGTGAAAGATAACACTGGATGAAATTAGAACAAAAAAACCATAAATGTAACACTTCACGTCTAAGATTTAGATCAGAATTCAGAATTTAGATTTGGCATCTAATAACCCCGACATTCGTCTACATCTCTTGTGTATATTGTCACGTTACCTACTTTTTGCTTATTAAGAGTGAAGACTAACATCACAGACCAACACGATACCTACTCCTCATTTCTTAAGAGTGAAGATTATCCTCACAGACCAACACGAGTTGTTAGCATGTTTTATCCTCATCACGTACATCCTAGGAAAATTTCCAAGAGGTCACCAACATAGAATTGCTCCAAGCAAGACACGCTTAACTATGGAGTTCCTATGATTGAGCTACTGAAAAGGAAGGTGAAACTTGTTTGTAGAGGTAGTAACTTTCATTTCTTTTGAACCTTTCTTAGTCATCTTATTTTCAGGATAGCTCAATTCGGATAAGAGTTCGGAATTCGAATTTGACACATGATGGTCCCGACATTCCTCTGCACCCCATGCAACATGGTCACGTTACCTACTCCTCGCTTCTTAAGAGTGAAGACTATCCCCACAGACCAACACGAGTTCTTCCTGCATACTTTGTCTTCACTCACATGCATCTTAGAGAAATTTTCAAGAGTTTACTCAACATAGAATTGCTCCAAGCAAAACATGTTTAACTATCGAGCTCTTATGATTGAGCTACCAAAAAGGGAAGGTACACCTTATTGTTATAGGTAGTAACTTTCATTTAGATGTAATTTTGGCTCATCCATGTACCCCTCTTTTACTCACGTGTCACAACAAAACAACAAAAATATAAGACGAAGGATATGTTTGAGGTTTCATATATGTAATGATGGATTGGAGGTAAAGAGTAAAAGAATAAAGATTATTAAGAAATTTTGAGGTGGGAGGAAGAAAAAGAAATGAAGCTACTTCATTTACCTTTAGCCATTTGGCTTAAAGAGAAGTAATCTTTGGAGAGAGTTTCAGATGAAAGGTGGCTTGGTTGCCCTTTGTGGTGCACTCTACGCTGTCGCTCCCTCCTTTTTATAAGCCTCCAAGTCAAGAGATGTATTTACTTCTAGCCTTTTTATTTATTTGTTTTCTTTCTACTTGTTCTCATGCTTTATACATATTCGATTTTTTTTCTTCTTGTAAACGATTTTTGTGTTCAAACTAATTTAATTTGATTTACTAACTTCAAGTAAGATTCATTTATATTATTATGTATTTTGGGATCATGTTATCATTTCTTTTAACTCCGATTCGTTGTCACAATCGCACTCCTACGACAGCGGGACAATGATTATACGACACTTGTTCTAACCCAGCAAACAAGTCAGCTTTGAGAAATTCGAATTTTGCGGACAACATCGGCGTATCCTTGAGCCTCAGGGTCATGTTTGAGAGAAATGATTTAGCAAACGTGGGTGAGGAAATACATTGAAAACAATTTTAAAGAAAACAATGTTATAAGCTAAAAGCATGTAGGCAACGACAATGACTTTGATAGCATATAATCCAGATATGAAGAATTGACAACTAGTCGCATCCCTCTATAGTATATTTTGGTGCATTTTAGCTCTAGCGGGTGTAGATATGATTTTGGTGAACGGTCATACACTCCGTATTGACACAACAATAATAGTAAAAACTTATCTAATATGAAAGAAAATAAAAGGAGTTTGAAACTAGCATGCGGCCACAGACAACACGTCGTTGACAAGTATGACCGAGGAATTCGACATGTGGCCACATGCAACACGTCTTTGACAAGCACGATTGTGACACAGGGTATGAGCGCATACATAAGTGTCCTCAGAGCAACATGTGGCGAAATCGCATTGGCTAGGGCGCGGAGCGAGTCGGGTCAGTTGGAGCAGATTGCCCTGAGTTCTTACCTTCGATTCTTTCTTAATTCTTGACCGATTTGATCAAATCAAAAGCTCATAATGGTTCTCCAATCCTCTAGCATTTTTTGCTTCTTTTTTTTTCTTTCTCTTCATCGTACTAATTTGATTGGGGCTAACCAAACCTCTAGTTAGGAATAAGTGGTCAAAAAACTCATAATGGTTCTCCGTCTTCCTATCCTAATCAACTCTAACTTCTTTCATAAAAGTTCTCCAATATCAATATATTAAGAATTCATAACTTAATTCTAAGAAAGACTTTCAAATTTAAAGGAAAATCAAAATCAAGAACACGAAACACTTATGTTCAGTTCTTTCTCAATTCTTGACGGATCTGATCAATTCAGAAGTTCAAAATGGTTCTCGCAACACCTTTGTGCATTTCTTTTGAAGGAAGTTTGACAAAATTTCAACTTTGGAGTTGATTTCCACTCTCTCTCTAAAGACTCTAAAGCCCCAATTTTTTCTCTATTTCTCTATTTCTCCTTTGATTTCTTTTTTCTTTTTCTTCATCATACAAATCTAATTAGGACTCATGGAGACCCCAAATTAGGAATAGATTATCAAATGACCAAAATTTTTTGACTAATTTTCTTAGTTTTTTACTATTTTCTTGTGTTTATAAGATTTTTCTAAACATTTTTCTTTTCTACCTCATCTTAAAAATTGGCCTATACACTTCTCAATAAAATCTCAGAAATTTAATTTTAAAAGAAAAAAAATAAAGTATTTAATTTCTCATCGGAACTCGAGTGTTACATCCTAGAACCAGATTAACCGTTCAAGATATAAACCGTCAAGATCAAGTCATAGGATGTACATCACTCGTGAAAAGATCGTTGGTTGTGCCATGTGGTCTATCACCATATGAAATTATTTTCAAACTTGTTTACTTTATTGTATGCCTACAAGTACTTTAAGAGATCTTTCACTATCCCCTCTATCTTTGTTCATATACGAAGACATTGGAGCATTTGGGAAAGTTGGTGAGTCACCGTGGACAAACCCCCTGATCCCCCTCACTGATACCAAATACCTCTTCTCTATCTATCATTTTCAAACTTAATCGCAAGAATCCACACCTGATTCTCTATCCTTTTATCTTTTTGTAAGGCACAAAATGATTGATTTACTTGATTCCAAATATATGTCCAAGATGCAAGCTTACTCAAAAGTAGAACAAAGTCGATATATACTAAGATTGTAATCGTTCAGGCTTACCGCTAGCAGATATTGTCCTCTTTAGGCTTCTCCTTAAGGTTTTAAAACGCGTCTGGTAGGGAAAGGTTTCCACACCCTTATAAAGGGTGTTTCGTTCTCCTCTCCAACCAACGTAAGATTCTCACAAAAATATACTTCGTCACTAAACAACAAAGTCGAAGAATGTTTATTAATGGCAAGTCAAAGGATCAAAGCATGGATCAATCCTTTTTCAAAATTGAAGCATGAATCAAGCTTTATACACTATCGTTTTCTTCTCAAGGATCTCATCCTCTTTCCTTTTTGTTAAATAAAATCCTTTGTTTCGATTCTCATCTTCAATAATTTCTGTTTTGATTCCCTTACGTGTTATCTCGCCCACAAAATTCTGTTCTTTCTTTCTTTGTTTTATTATGATAAATAAAATAATAAAATAAAACAACTAATTAATAAAAAAAAATATATTTTCTCAAAGGAGGTCGCCATTAATAATAATAGCAAATAAAAGGATCAAAGAATTAATAAATAGTGAGATCCCACATCGGTTGAAGAGAGAAATGAAGTATTCTGTGTAAGAATGTGGAAACCTCTCCCTAACAAAAGCGTTTTAAAACCGTGAGGCTGACAACGATATGTAACGAGCCAAAGCGGACAATATTTGTTAGCAGTGGACTTGTGCTGTTATAAATGATATTAGAGCCAGACACCGGGCGGTGTGCCAGCAAGGACGTTAGGCCTCCAAAGAAGTGAATTGTGAGATCCCTCAACCATATAATGTTGTGACCCACTTGCCTATGTCTAGGCTGCTATCTTGCCCTTAGCCATTCGGTGTGGCTGTTGGATGTATAAAATTTAGTCCTAATTTATCTTGTTTCTTGACTAAAAGGTCAAAAGTTTAAATTTAGTCATAATATTTACGTTTCTTTCTTTTTAGTGTGTTTCAGTATCCAATTAGGGGTCACGATCGTCATCACAGGTAAGAATTATCGTTGTTACGAAGTATAAGAGGAGGCAAGTCATACCCAATGGCGGTGGATGGTGCTCGGAACGTTTTAGGAAAAGTGAATCAAGGACGACTCTGTAAACGAAAGAAAAAATGAGAAGAAAATTGTAACGCTGGAGCCTCGACAATGAATTAAAAATACTATATTTTTTTCTTAGCACCCAAACTTCCATGATTTTATCGAAGATCTTAGAGGTCGAATTTGAAGGATGTTAAAAAGGGAAAATGCTTAGAAAATTTTCCGAAACTCAAAAAAAAAAAAAGAAAAAGAAAGAAAATTGTGGAAAAACAAATGGTGAACGTTAACCCAAAGGAGTATTTTGGTCATTTTCGCCCTCACCTTTATAAGGCGGTAAAAAATATTATTGAAGAGTTGGTCAATGAAGAAAGAAAAGTAACGAACTAAGAAGAGGAGAAAGAAAGAAAAAGAGAGAGAAGAGAAAGGTCTCAAAAGAGAGGAGAGAGAAATAACCGTCACAAACTCTATTCCGCCACGAGGAGTCCGATTTCAGTCGAACTTCCTTCACAAAATCTTCCCAGAACCTCGAGGAAAAGCAACTAATCTCTAATAGTAGACTCTTTAATGAGATATAAGTCACACATCCTAGAGTTAGACTATGCTAGAGGTTACGTCTCACCACATCATGAATTGGTTTAACAACGAAGGAATAATTCAGTGCATAGCTAAATTACATGAACTCTACTAAGTCCAATCAATGTTTCAAGGAGCTAGATCATATGACATTAATGATCTAGAGATGCTCAAGAGAAATTAGATAATGTAAACTCAGTCATGGAGTTAGATATCCAAGAATCATGATAAGTTCAGAAAGTTACCTCATAAACTAGTAATTTATTCTATTAAGTCAAGTTTACTAACTCACAAATTTACCTTATATATAACGAGAGAGAAAAAAGAAACACTAAAAAAAAGACAAGCTTCGTTTCATTGATAATGTACGACAAAATCATAAAGATCAAAACATAAGACAAGGTTTTGCTATTGCAACTTTATTTAGCTACTTCTTTCTATGAGTAGTCTTTAAGAAACTTGCAATAACATATAACATATAAAAGTTCACCAAATATCAAGTACTTGGTAGCTGAAATACATCTCTAGTTCTTGAGGAAATTCTCGAACCATTTCAATGAAAGCTTCGGAATTCTTTTCAAGTTGTCCAAGAAATCAACATAGATGAGGCCAAAGCGTTGGGTATATCCCGATTGCCATTCAAAATCGTCCAATAACGTCCATGCAAAGAATCCTTTTACCTTTACTCCATCCCTATAATATTTGATTCAAATCATTTATGACCAAAATGAGAAAAGAAAAAAAGATATAACTTACTCCATTGCTTTGTGAAGATAATAGAGATGATCGTTATAAAATTCCGCTCTCTTCTTATCATCTATCAATTCCTTAACATTCGGACCATCATAGTCAAAATATCCTGCACGATGTATAACTTTTATGAATAAATAAAATAAAATAAAATAAATAATTAGGAGGATCGAACGAAATTTTTGTTCTGTTACCATTTTCTGTAATGTAGATAACTGGATCGTCGTATTTTCTTTTAATGTCCATCAACGTATCTTTTAACCCTTGTGGATAAACCGCAAGCCAAGATGATGCATTCACCTTAAAGACGAACAAGCATAAGATGTTTATATCGTTTTTCAAATTTCATCCTAAGAAAGCTTAGACAATTTACCTTTGGACCCAGTGAAGGTTCACCTGTAACGAAGAAACCCTAAAATATAAGCAAACATCATTTTATTATATGAGTAAGAAGTATAGAAGTAGGGAGAATTACGTACTTAAAGAAATGGCACCAGAATCAGTGAGGTATGATGGACGTTCAGCTGGTTTGTCATTGTTTTTGGCATAATTGGATGTGTAGTAGTTGACTCCAAGAAAATCATAGCTTCCTTTTATCAAAATTCTTTCTTCTTCTGTGAAATGGGGCAATCTTTCTTTTACTCGGGATATCATGGTCTCTGGATAATTACCATGCACGACTGGATTGAAGAACCTATATTTTCCATTTGAGTTATTTGGTCAAATAATGAATACAAATGTAACGACGCACGTGCAAGTGTCATGATAGCTCCGACATTCCTTTACATTCTTTGCAGTATGGTTGTATTATTTACTCATTGCTTCTAAGAGTGAAAACTATTTCTACAAACCAATATGAGTCATTTTAGTATGTATTTGTGAGATCCCACATCGCATGAGAAGGAGAACAAAACATTCTTTATAAGGGTGTGGAAACCTCTACATACGAGACGTGTTTTTAAAACTTTGAGAGGAAGCTCAAAGAGACAATATCTGCTAGTGGTAGGCATGGACTGTTATAGTTTTGTTCTCACTCACATGCTTTAGAGATTACCCAACCTAGAATTATTCCAAATAAAACATACTTAACTTTGGAGTTTTTATGATTGAGCTAGCGAAAAAGAAAAGTGTACCATGTTGGTATAGATAGTAATTTTCAATTCTTGTAAACTTTTCTTAATCATCCTATTCTTTTATTCAGATATGATCTCAATCCATTCATATATTTATCTTTTAATATAGATAGTAATTTTCAATGGTCACCTTATTTACTCATTGCTTCCAAAAGTGAAAATTATTTTTACAAACCAACATGAGTCTTTTCAGCATGTTTTGTGAGATCTCACCTCGGTTGGGGAGGAGAACGAACATTCTTTATAACAGTGTGGAAATCTTTCCTAAGAGACGTGTTTTTAAAACTTTGAGTAGAAGCCCGAAAGGGAAAAGCCTAAAAGGACAATATCTGCTAGCGGTAGGCTTGGACCGTTACAGTTTTGTTTTCATTCGCACCCTTCCTAATAAAATTTCTTAGAGATTACCTCAAATAGAATTGTTCCAAATAAAACATACTTAAGTTTAAAGTTCTTATGATTGAGATATCGAAAAGAAAGGTGTACCATATTGGTATAGATAGTAATTTTTAATTAACCATTTTATTCTCTTATTCAGATATGATCTCGGTTTATTCATATACTTCTCTTCTAATTGGGTATCTCAAAAAAATGCGTACTTAAATAATTTTAATAGAAAATTTTGAAAATTTGAAAGGAGAAAAATCAACAATTCAAGAGGTTTGAGTTGTATTAATAAATTTACTTACCAACCAGAAAAGAAATCAACAGCTCGATTTGCAGCTTCTATGTCGGCCGGAGTATCTGTTAAGGGGACATACCAATCAGCCAGCACTGTGATGCCGATCACACCCTTTTGTGTTTTCTGCAGATCAAAGCCATAGAGATTGGTTGGAAATATGATTCAATTAAGTAAAAAGTTGATATATTTGGTAGAACCTGATATTTGTCTCGATAAACTTTGACAGCATGAGCATGAGCAAGAATTAGGTTATGACCAACGATGTATGGTTCTATGGCTGCATTCCCACCAAGACAATTGTGAATTTCCCACTCTGAACATCTACCAGGTGGATATTGTCCCAATGCATAAGCCATCATGGTGTAAGTATTTGGTTCGTTCACAGTGATCCAATGCTTAACTCTATCTCCAAATTCTCGGAAGCAAACGTCAACTAAGTCCGTAAAATCTTTCCTGTAATTTAATTTTAAGGTTATTAATGTAACAGTTCAAGTTCACCGCTAGCAGATATTGTCCTAGGCTTTCCCTCAAAGTCCTCTTTAGGCTTTTCCCTCCTCAAGGTTTTTAAAACGCGTCTAATAGGGGAGGTTTTCACACCCTTATAAAAAAAATGTTTCTTATCCTCTCCAACCGATGTGGGATCTCACAATCGATTATAGGCTTTCACCTTCGGGCTTCACCTCAATTTTTTAAAGTGCGTCTGCTAGGGAGAGGTTTTCACACTCTTATAAGGAATGTTTCGTTGTCCTCTCCAACCGATGTGGGACCTCACAATCGATTATAGGCTTTCCCTTTCGAACTTCCCCTCAAGGTTTTTAAAACGCTTATGCTAGAGCAAGGTTTTCACACCCTTATAAAGAATGTTTCGTTCTCCTCCCCAACCGATGTGGGATCTCACAATCGATTATAGGTTTTCCCTTTCGGGCTTCTCCCTCAAGGTTTTTAAAACGTGTCTGTTAGGGAGAGGTTTTCACACCCTTATAAAAACTTATTCATTCTCGTCCTCAACAAACATGGAATCTCACAATCAATTAATGTTTTTGCAAACGATGAAGATGAAAATTTGGCAATCTCAATATAAATTTACTTACACGATTCGAGAACTCAAGAATCCTCCATATTCGTCGACGAAAGTTTGTGGAATTTCCCAATGAAAAAGTGTAACCAAAGGTGTGATGCCTACAAATCATAATATTTAGTGGTCAAGTAAAGAAGAAAAGAGTAGTGTTCATCCATCATTCCAAGACTATACAAAATATTCAAACAAAATTTGGTAGTTTTCTTCTCTAATTCCAAAGTTATCACTTATCTAATCGATTTAACAAGTTATCAATCAAATGTTTTCGAAAAAGTTATGAAAAATTACGATAATACCAACCCTTCGAGATCATGTCATCAATGAGATGATTGTAGTACTCGATTCCCTCCTTATTCAGACCTCCTTCCAAAGTTCCATCTGCATTAATAAAATATGAAAAACGCTGATATTACAATCAATCAATGAGAATAGTACTCATATTACCATAATATAAGAAAATTTATCGAAATTATGAGTCGATAATTCCTTAATTACCTCGCAATATTCTAGTCCAAGAAATCGAGAATCTATAAGCATCAAAGCCAGTTGATTGCATGAAGGAAAGATCTTCCTGCATTTATAAATATAAAAGTATTGGTCATTCTTCAAAAATTATTTTATAAAACAAAATAACTAAGCTAATAATAATAAGATCCAAACAAGAGTTAGGAGCTCTCTACTCAATACATTTCATTATATTTATGTAATATCAAGTTTTTTTTTATCCAAATGATTTAGTAAGTAATGAATAGAATGCGATAAATTTGATAATATAAATAAATAAGCAACTTCGAGGGCTAGTCTTAGAGTTTTTCTCGACTAAATTAATAAAAATACCGCTAAATTTTGTACTTTGTCTCAAAATATCTAAACTTTCAAAAGTTTCATAATATCCGTGAACTTAAAAAAAAAAAAAAAAAAAAACTCTTACCTTAGTTTTGGATTAAAACGGTTAGTATTTTATTTTTTATTAATACCCTCCATTTAAAAAAAAATTAATAAAGAATAAAATTTTAGAAATAGCATTAAACTTTGTTGTTAAATTTTTTTTATCCTTAATATATAGACGAACACTGTCTATCTACATCTTACAGGTTATCTCTAAACTTTTTAATGTTAGTTTTACATGTTCATGAATATTATTGAAACGGGTACCGTTGGTAAGTGTATTTTGAAATATTTTATTTTATTTTTCTTTTATTATTATTATTATTCTTTTTTATGTTTAAAGTATTAATAAAATGATTGAAAACTCAATGATATATTTGGAACATTTTTTAAAGTTAAAAGCCCGTTTTGGAAGTTCAAGAATATTTTAAATTAAAGTATTAATTGTTTTCATCTAAAATATCGGTAAGAGTTTGAACTTTTTACGAAAGTTTTAGAGTATTTTCGAGATTTTTTAAAAAAATTTAAGATTATTATTGAAACATTTAAAATTTTAAAAGTATTTTTGAGATAAAGTATACAAGCAAATAGGTTCTATTTGATGTGGTACGAGCATTATAGATTAGAACTAAATCCTAGTTTTGGTTTCCATTCTACAAACCTTGTAACGATGGATCTGATCAACGGCTACATCTCCATTGCTATGATCCACAATTCTCTCTGCAATTCACAAATACTTACTTACTTTTCGTTTCTCAACCCTCCTCAAAAGATTATTAGAAACATCGATTATTTTACTTTTGAATAGCTCGGGTTTGAGAATTTGAAAATCAAATACCACAAGAATTTTCACTTTTCTCGACGTCGAAAAGGGTCGAGAGAAGTCTGTGCATTTCATTGCCAAAAATCTCGTGTCAACAAAAACATTGCCATATGATTATCAGGAATCATATATCTCAATCAAATTAAGCTTATAAATACTATTTTAAAACAAAAAAAAATTGAAAATGAAAGTAGTTCTTAAAAAGCTCTTGACTTATTGTTTGGAGAATTTGGCCAAAAATTGAAAGATGATATCAAAAAAGTAAAGAATATATGCTAAGAGAATTAAAAAAGCACAATGATGAAGACCTGGGTATTTATGAGTATAGATATCCCAATTATTTATTCCTCTTGTTGAGATACCACCTTCATACTGCCAAGAACATCAACCAAAAAGAAACAGTGAAACCCACATTTCTTCATTGAATTTGGCACTTACAAAATGAAACTTAATACTCATTTCTTCACCTGGTAAGCTGAAGATGCTGCACCAAAAACAAAGCCTTCAGGAAAATCACTTCGTTTGATTATGTGATTATTATCGTCGTCCTGCACTTCCGCTACAAGAACACGAAGAAATACAAAGTTAAGAGGAAGAAGACGATAATGCAGCCATCTTTGAAACGCATCATCGCTTGTTTTTGTTATGTTTCTTTGGTATTGAGTGATTATTAGGAGAAGTGCAAATGTTAACATTCAAATCCATTCATTATTACGAGGCAACTACGAGATTATAATGGTCTATTAATGCATTAAAGTAAAGTGAGATATCATTAATTCTGGAGAAATCTCGGTTATTATTGTAACTAACCATTAGGATTTAGAATCCAGATTCGACATCTAATGGCTTCGCCATTCCTACAATATGGTCACTTTACTTACCTCAAGACCAACACGGATCCTTTTAGCATATTTTTTTCCTCACATATTTTTTAGAAAAAATTCTAGAATGCCACATAATATAGAATTTGTTCCAACCAAAGCACACTTAACTTAGGAGTTTCTATGATTATCCATTAACCTTGTTTGGTATATAGGTAGTAACTTTCAATTTTTTTAAGTCTTTCTAAGTCATCCTATCCTCAGGATCATGCTCATTTAGATATAGTGTCGGTTCATTTACGTGCTCTTCCTTTACTCGGGTGCCACAATTATAAACTTCTATGCCTAAATTTTACTTTTCAAAAGGTCATATATTACTTTCTTGATAATAAAACTATTACTTCTAATATAGTTTTTATTAGTTCAACAATTGACGGATAAAATTATTGAAATCCAAGGGTATTTAGTATTTTACCTACTAGATAAGACAGATATTTGAGCTAAAAAAAAAACACTTCTAGATAAAAATTGATAACAATTATAAACTTTGATTTAGAACTATGAAAAAAAAATGTTTATATGTAACTGTTTAAGCTTAATAGATATTGTCATCTTTAGACTTCTCTCAATATTTTAAAACATTCTTTTAGGAATGTGTTTCTACACCATTATAAAATAAAATGTTTCGTTTTCCTCTCCAACCAAAGTGGGATCTCACAATCCACCCTTTTGGAGGTCCAACATCTTTACTGACACACCGCTCGGAACCTAGCTCTTTTTGAAGTGTGACTAGTAAGTTAAAACGGACCTAACAAATGTGAAAATTTTACGAAAAGGAGTTTGAGGCATCAAAACTCTTTTACAGAAAAAAAAAGAAAACTAAAAACGAAATTGATATCAAACGAGCCTAAGCTTTTCAAATTCATAAGAAGCATCAAAATCATTATAGAGCAAAGAAAAATAATGTTATGGTAGACACTTAGAAAAGTAGAACAAGAAAGACCTGGGTGTATGGGATTGTAGATATCCCAGTTCCTCATTCCCCCAGCTGAAACACCCTGAAAGATAATAAAACAACATTATAGAGTGAAACCCACATTCATTTGAATTTTGGCACTTAAAACTTAAAGTTCTACACATTTATCACCTTGTATGGAAAATCTCTTCGACTGATCCTGTGGGTAAGATCCTCCTCCCGTTGTGCTCCAACAACAAGAAATACAAAGTTAAGGAGGAAGAACACAATAATATAGCCATCTTTGGTACCCATCTTCACTTGTTTTTGCTAAGTGTTTGGATGGTGTGTGATTTTCCTTTCACCACCTTGCTTCCTTTATATAGCGAGATAGCTCATACACAAAATATTGGCTTCTACCTCTTCTCTCCCCCATATTCCCTCCGTACCCACATTTTATTCTCTCTTACTCTTTTGTTTCAAGATTGGAACATGTTTTGTAGTGGAAGTACAATTTGTATTAGCTAGTAAACTATATCTCTAGGTCATTTATGTTATACTATTAAAACACGTCAAAATCTATTGGGATATCATGTAATACCTAATATCAAGGTGTCGGATTAGGATTCGACACTTTTGTGCACTGACATTCCCTGCATCGCTCGCAACATGGTCGTGTTACTTACTTCCTGCTTCTATAAGTGAAGACTATTTCCATAGACTAACACATGTTCTTTTAGTATGTTTTATCTTCACTCACATGCATTTAAGAAAAATTCTCAAGAGATTACACATCATAGAATTGCTTCAAGTAAGACACGTTTAACTTTAGAGTTTCTACAATTGGGCCTTCAAAAAGGAAGTTATACCTTTGTTGGTATATTTAGTACCTTTTAATTCTTTTAAGCTTTTTTTAGTTATTCTATGTTGAGGATTGTTGGAGGGAGTCTCACATTGACTAATTAAGTGGATAATCATGGGTTTATAAGTAAAAAATAAGTCTTCGTTGGTATGGACCTTTTGGAGAAACCAAAAGCAAAACCATGAGAGCTTATACTCAAAGTGGACAATATCATACCATTGTAAAGGTTTCGTGATTCCTAATATGGTAAAGAGTCATACCCTTAACTTAGCCATGTCAATAAAATCATCAAATATCGAACAAAGAAGTTTTGAGCTTCGAAGGTGTAGTCAAAAGTGAGTTGAGCCTCGATTAAGGGGAGACTATTTGAGGGCTACATAGGCCTCAGGGGAGGCTCTATGGTGTACTTTGTTCGAGGGGAGGATTATTGAGGTATAAGGAATATGTCTCCATTCGTACGAGGTATTTTGGAGAAACCAAAAGTAAAACCATGAAAGTTTATGCTCAAAGTAGACAATATCATTGGAGAGTCGTGGTTCCTAACATTATATCTTCAAGAACGCTCTCATTCGAATATGGTCTCAGTTTATTCATGTATTCCTTCTTTACTCCGGTGTAACCCATTATTAATATGATTAATCTGATCCCCAAACAATACATCGTACTCTTTTCAAGGATCTCCCTTGTTTAGAACGTAACTTTTGAAAGTGATCTCTTTTTTTCTTTGTTAAAACTCTATATATTTTCCACATCTTTCTATTAGTATATTAATTATGTTTAGAATCTCAACAATTCTTCAATGGGTTCGTAGTTGTATGCTTTCTTCCTTGCTATAATAATTCTTCAATGTTCTTCTATTATTCCTCTTCTTTAGTTTCATTCTTTCCTTAATTTCAAATG
This sequence comes from Cucurbita ficifolia, assembly GCA_033971965.1. Lineage (NCBI taxonomy): Eukaryota > Viridiplantae > Streptophyta > Magnoliopsida > Cucurbitales > Cucurbitaceae > Cucurbita > Cucurbita ficifolia. The sequence goes on from CM066971.1 coordinate 4,983,372, forward strand.
ATTCCCCATATTCTTCTATTATTCCTCTTCTTTACTTTCATTCTTTCTTCCTTTCCTTAATTTCAAAGGATTCCTCATCGATATTCTTCTATTATTCCTCTAACTTGTGTTTTTTCTTCTATCATCTCCACTTTGCTCACGGCTTTCTCACACTCATTATATTACTATCCTCCTTTTTCTCTTCAATCTTCTTCTACACACTATTTTGTTTCCACCTTTCCTAATAGCTGTTTTGGATTTTTTTTTTTAATATAGCATGTGCTCAACATTTGAGTGGAACTAGCTCTTCAACATTTTTTTTTCTTTAATTTTAGTTTGTAGGATTTTATTGAAGATATTAAAAGCTGAATTTTAAGAGTAATAGAAGTATTTAGAAACTCAAGATAAGAGGAAAAGTGACATGAACCAAGATATCAATCATGTAATATAAACTTTAAGGAAGATGGAAAGAAAATGTTGTCAAAATTATCAAAAAGATGTTTCAATTCATGTTGAACCAGAATCAAGTTTCATTGTTATAAATTTTGGGTGGATCATATTTTAGAGTTTTAGTGTTTCTTTAATGTATTTGAAGGCTTATTCCCCTATTGGTTGGGGAGGAGAACAAATCACCCTTTATAAGGGTGTGGAAACCTTCCTCTAGCAGACGCGTTTTAAAGCCTTGAGGGGAAGCCCGAAAGGGAAAGTCCAAAAAGGACAATATCGGCTAGCGGTGGATCTGGGTCGTTACCAAATGGTATCAGAGCCAGTCACCGAACGATGTGCCAGCCTTCTCGCTATTCCCCGAAGGGGGGTAGACACGAGGCGGTGTGCTAGTAAGGACGCTGGGCCCCAAAGGGGGTGGATTTGGGGGTGGTCCCACATCGATTGGATAAAGGAACGAGTTCCAGCGAGGACGCTGGGTCCCGAAGGGAGGTGGATTGTGATGTCCCACATTGGTTGGGGGAGGAGAACAAATCACCTTTTATAAGGGTGTGGAAACCTTCCCCTAGCAGACGCATTTTAAAGACTTGAGGGGAAGCCCGAAAGGGAAAGCCCAAAGAGGACAATATCTGCTAGCGGTGGATCTGAGTCGTTACAAAATGGTATCAGAGCCAAAGCCCGAAAATGAAAGCCCAAAAAGGACAATATCTGCTAGCGGTGGATCTGGGTCGTTACAAAATGGTATCAGAGCCAAAGCCCGAAAGGGAAAGCCCAAAGAGGACAATATCTGCTAGCGGTGGATCTGGGTCGTTACAAAATGGTATCAGAGCCAGTCACCGGATCGGGGTCGTTACAAAATGGTATCAGAGCCAAAGCCCGAAAGGGAAAGCCCAAAGAGGACAATATCTGCTAGCGGTGGATCTGGGTCGTAACAAAATGGTATCAGAGCGAGCCAAAGCCCGAAAGGGAAAGCCCAAAGAGGACAATATCTGCTAGCGGTGGATCTGGGTCGTTACAAAATGATATCCGAGCCAAAGCCCGAAAGGGAAAGCCCAAAGAGGACAATATCTGCTAGCGGTGGATCTGGGTCGTTACAAAATGGTATCAGAGCCAGTCACCGGACGATGTGCCAGCCTTCTCGCCCTTCCCCGAAGGGGGGTAGACACGAGGCGGTGTGCCAGTAAGGACGCTCGGCCCCAAAGGGAGTAGATGTGCCAGTAAGGACGCTCGGCCCCAAAGGGAGTAGATGTGCCAGTAAGGACGCTCGGCCCCAAAGGGAGTAGATTTGGGGGTGGTCCCACATCGATTGGATAAAGAAACGAGTTCCAGCGAAGACGCTGGGTCTCGAACGGAGGTGGATTGTGATGTCCCACATTGGTTGGGGAGGAGAACAAATCACCCTTTATAAGGGTGTGGAAACCTTCCTCTAGCAGACGGCTTTTAAAGCCTTGAGGGGAAGCCCGAAAGGGAAAGCCCAAAGAGGACAATATCTGCTAGCGGTGGATCTGGGTCGTTACAAAATGGTATCAGAGCCAGTCACCGGACGATGTGCCAGCCTTCTTGCTCTCCCCTGAAGGGGGTAGACACGAGGCGGTGTGTCTTGCTCTCCCCTGAAGGGGGTAGACACGAGGCGGTGTGTCAGTAAGGACGCTGGCCCCAAAGGGGGTGGATTTGGGGGTGGTCCCACATCGATTGGATAAAGGAACGAGTTCCAGCGAAGACGCTGGGTCCCGAAGGGAGGTGGATTGTGATGTCCCAGAAAGGGAAAGCCCAAAGAGGACAGAGGACATTTGGGGCCAGATTTGGGGGTGGTCCCACATCGATTGGATAAAGGAACGAGTTCCAGCGAAGACGCTGGGTCCCGAAGGGAGGTGGATTGTGATGTCCCAGAAAGGGAAAGCCCAAAGAGGACAGAGGACAATATCTGCTAGCGGTGGATCTATCTGCTAGCGGTGGATCTGGGTCGTTACATATATTATGTTTATAGAGTATACATAGTGGCTAATTATGGTCATAAAATGACTCATGTATATAAAGTCATACAAGAAGAGACATGGAAAATGTAGTAAAAGGAGTATTTGTGCTTTTTTTTTAGTGAATGACTAAATTTCTTTGCAATTCTATGTACTTTAGGTTGCATGTAGAATCATTGAAGTTTGATATGATCAATCTTGCTTGTGGAGTGATTCGAATCTCAAACAAATGTTCTTGCCTTGAGATAAAAGCACTCATACAAACCATTTTCTCATTATTTGCTCAATTTGTTTTAATTAGTAAGCATGAAATAGTTCATTGTGGTTCAGTATGAAAAGAATATCAATTTGCATGAATCGAGCCTAATTGTACATTTAATCAAGTTATTTGGCAAAATTTCAAAACATCTATGTTGAACCATGATACTGTAGCAAATCTAGAAACAACACTGATGACAAATCTGGAACAAATTGCTTCATTGTGGTTCAGTATGAAAAGAATATCAATTTGCATGAATCGAGCCTAATTGTACATTTAATCGAGTTATTTGACAAAATTTCAAAACATCTATGCTGAACCATGATACTGTAGCAAATCTAGAAACAACACTGATGACAAATCTGGAACAAATTGCTGACCATAATGTTGAAGTAATTCGGAAAACAAACTTTCGAAAATGATATGATAATTTTAATCCACATAAGCAATCCACGTGGGACATTGACTACCCAATTAGGAACATCGTAGGTGGACAATTTACTCCTTTTCAGCCCAAAATGGGAAGCAATGCACAATATAAAAAGAAAAAGGATTCTCAAAAGAGGGGAGCCACATTTGAGAAGCAAAAATCAGAATAGACTGTAGCAGACTCTACTGCTGTGAAACTAGAGAAGAAGAAGAACTCTAATCCAGCAGCTGTTGACTGCAGAAGAAAAGAAGACCAAGAAGGATTGATTAGGGCAAAGAGGTGGACGTGAGAGCTCAAAGGAAGGGAACTTTCATTGAAGAACAACAAGGCTTGATAACTCTCTCTTTTCTTATTCTATCAATTTTACATGATTGAGATGTGAGTTCCTCTCTTTAATTCAGTTTGTATGGAGAGCTAAACTTTACCAGAGAGACAGGAGAGTTTTATGTAGTTCAAGTATGTTGACGGTATGATTTTAGTTTATTGAAGAGTTGTTAACAATTTATATGTGTGTTTAATTAGCTACTTTACACACATAGTTCTCTTATTCGGAAGAAGAGATGAAACAATGAAATTCTCTTCAATACTTTAGTTCCATTGGAATGATAGTTGAAGGTAATAGAATAGTTAGAAACAATTCTTCTTCTAGCCTTGTGAATATAAATAAAAAATATAAAAAAATAAAATTATGGAAGTAAGCACCATGACCCTCAAAAGTGGGCTTGAGAATCTATTAACAACTTATCTATTTAATCTCTCTGACCCGAACCATGCATGACCTTCGGAAGTGGCTTGAGAATTCATTAACAACTTATCTATTTAATCTCTCTGAGCACAGAGGGCTGTTTTAGCATCTAGTCCACCATTTTGAGTAATAGCTCTCATTATTTTAATTTTGATTTTCCGAAAAGGTCTCATACCATGAGAGTAGTGTATCTTAATTATATATCTATGATCTTTCTCTTAATTGGTCAAACGGGAGCTCCAACATCCTCAACAATTTTGATAATTAACAAACAAATCAATGCATAATTAAAAAAGAAGATTCATCTTATTATTTATCAACGAAAACACAAAAATAAAAACGACAAGACAACGCAATTTATTTAATACTTATTTCCACTAGCAGCCTTTAAGAAAGTTGCAAGAACATATTGCAACGACACACAACAAACGACAGGAAGTGGTTGGCGAAACATGTTCATCCCTTGAGGAAAGAAGTGAACCATTTTAGTGAATCCTTTGGTATTCTGGTCAGGTTGTTATTGCGATCGATGTAGACGAGGCCGAAGCGCTTTGTATATCCATCTGACCATTCAAAAGTGTCTAGCAATGACCATGCAAAGTATCCATTTACCTTTACGCCATCCCTATAATGTTTTCCAAAGTTTCGTAAGAACATTATTTATGACAAAGAAACACAACAAAACACTATATTTAAACCAACAAAAATGAGGTCGGTTTGTTTAATGTTGTTTGTTACAATATCGGTAATGTCCCATGTCTAGGATTTGATGGTTATGACATTTCCTTACATTCCCTACGACATGATTACGTTATTTCTTCTAGCTTCTAAGAGCGAAAACTATCTTAACTGACCAACACGAGTCCTCATTCACATGTTTCCTAAGAAAAGTTTCAAGATGTCACCCAACCTAGGATTGGTCAAACTAAATCAGGCTTAACTTTAGAGTTCCTATGATTAAGCCTAAAAAAGAACGGTATGCATTGCTGATATTAAAACCCTTTATATCACAAATATTAAATATATGTAAAAGTCCAAACCTACTCCCAGATATTGTATTTTCGGACTTTTCCTTCTAGGCTTCCCCTCAAGGTTTTAAAACGCTTCTACTAGGGAGAGGTTTCCACACCCTAAGGAATGTTTAGTTCCCCTCTCCAACTAATGTGGGATTTCAAAATCTACCCTCGGGGGCCAGCGTCTTCGCTAGCACACCACCCCGTGACTGGCTCTGATACCATTTGTAACAGCCCAAACCCATTGCTAGCAGATATTGTTCTTTTGGGCTTTTCGTTCTCGGCTTCCTCTTAAAATTTTAAAACGCGTTTGTTGGATGAGGGGAACGAAACATTTCTTAGAAAGGTGTGGAGGTAAATGAAAAAGAGAACCTCTCATTCAGTTACTTACATCATTGCTTGGTGAAGATAATAGAGATGATCCATATGGTAACGAGTTCTCTTACGGTCACAAAGTAGTTTTTGAGCATTAGAATCATCATAATCAAAGAATCCTGCACATGTATCATTTGATTAATGAATAAGGTTACTAATAACAATTTTCTCTTTTTTCTTCGTTTGAAAAAGAAAAGAAAAAGATTTTTTTCGATACCATTTTCTGTAATGTAGATAGATGGATTGTTATAATCATCTTTTAAGGTTACCAACAATTTTTGCAATCCCTCGGGATAAACTGAAAGCCAAGACGACGCATTCACCTATAATTGAAAGAGACAATTAGCCAAGTGTGATTAGTTAAGTTCATAATCGACGAAAATTTGCATAAATTACCTTTGATCCAAGTGAAACTTCATGGAACGATCAGCAGCAAATCCCAAGCACATTATACAAAATTTAATCAGAGATTTTAAAAAGTTATGAAACATAGAAACATAATCTTACAAAATAGTTTTAGAAAAAGGATAAGATTTTGAATGATATAATATGAAGGCCATACTTGAAGTATTTACACCAGAATCAGTGAACCAGGAAGGATATAGAACATGAGCGCTGGAATCATCGATGGCATATGCAGCTGTGTAGTAGTTGAGGCCAAGAAAGTCATAGCTGCCTTTGATCAAAGTGGTTTCGTCTTGTGTGAATGTGGGCAGTCTATCTTTTACACGCACCCTCATACTTTGTGGGTAATCACCATTCACAATTGGATTGAAAAACCTATATCATTCATTTAATTTGGTTAACTATTGAGTTCATGATTTAGGTTAGGTTGAGGAATGACATTTTTCGGCCGCTCTAAATTTTCGTGATAAATAAAAATGATCAAAATATCTTCACACTATCTTTACTTTTCGATGACTGCCATTAGCAATTGGCACTAGCGACCTATGATTTAGAACTTGAATTTGATACCTGATAGCCTCGACATTCCCCTACGATATAATCACGTTACTTATTTCTTGTTTCTATGAGCAAAGACTTGTTAGGAACCACAAATCCATAATTGCATGATATTGTTCACTTTGAGCATAAGCTCTCATGGCTTTCCAATGGAGATAGTATTCCTTACTTATAAACTCATGATCAACTCCTTAATTAGCCGATGTGGACCTCCTTTCTCAACAATCCTCCACAATATTTTCCCCACAGATCAACACGGATATTTTTATCAACACGGATATTTTAAGCAAAACACACATGATTTTAGAGTTCCTATGACTGAGTCATCGTGTTTGTATAGTAATAACTTTCCATTCTTTTTAAGTCTTTCTTAGTTATTCAATCCGGAGGATCACTCTCGATCTAAATGTTCCTCATTCAGATGGGATCTCTTTTGATTTATGGAAATTCTACCTACCTCACCAACACCCACCACCACCTACTAAACTAACTCGTACAGTAATTCTAATGGAATACTTTTATGCAATATATTTTAATATTGAAGGCATTGAAAGCTTTAATGTATGTGTCAAAATGATTGATTTTTAAAGTTTGAGATTGTATCAATATACTTACCAACCAGAAAAGAACTCAATAGCTCGTTTTGCGGCTTCTTTGTCAGCATTAGTGTCTGAATATGGTTCGTACCAAATTCCAATCACAGTTATTCCAATCACACCCTTTTGTGTTATCTATAAACTCAATGTGATAATAGTTCAAAATATATGAAACAATTCTTCATATAAATGCATATTGCTATAGTTTTAGAAATCGCAAACCTGATATTTCGTTCGATAAACTTTGACAGCACGAGCATGAGCAAGAATTTGGTGATGACCGACTATATATGGTTCAATTGAAGAATTTCCATCACCACAATTATTGTGTTTCCATTTCGAACATCTTCCCGGTGCAAATGTTCCTTCCGAGTATGCGTTTATAGCGAACATATTTGGTTCGTTCAAAGTGATCCAATGCTTAACTCTATCACCGAACAGGTTGAAGCAAACGTCGGCATAGTCCTCAAAATCATCCCTGTCGTTCATTTTGAGTTTTGAGTTTAATGTTTATTTGGTTCCTAATTTTCAAAATGTTACCGTTTTTACTTACAAAATTTGACGATTCAAGAAACCTCCATATTTATCTTCTAAAGCTTGTGGAACATCCCAATGGAAAAGTGTAGCATATGGTTGGAGGCCTATAAATAAATCAAAATGAAATGGTAAATTTTTTTTTACAGACTAATATATTCAGTAAAATTTAGGACCAACCATTTTTAAGGGTTTCATGGATGAGATTGTTGTAGTAATTAATGCCTTCTTGATTTACGCCTCCCTTCAGTGTTCCCTCTGCGGTAATTAATAAACCCCCAAAAAGTTACCATTATATTTTCAAGTTTATTATTTTCTTTTTTTTTTCTTTAAATAAAAATAGTTTTTAATATCTTACCCGGCAATATTCTGCTCCATGCGATTGAGAATCTATAAGCGTTAAAGCCTGTGTCTTTCATAAGGGAGAGATCTTCCTGCATTTATAACCAAACATATCAATCAAATTATATATATATATAGTGATGTGGGAGGTAGAGACGGAGAATTTAATCTCGTCTCTGACTTTATGGGTTAAATGAACCTTTCTAGTAATAAATATTGAATAAATGCTCATAAACAAGAAAGTTTATCGCTAGAGGTAGAGATGTTCGTTTAATCGGTTGGGATGTGGACATGTCTTGCACGAAGTGGAAAGTTCTCATTTAAATAGGAGAATGAAGAGGGAGTGATAAAATATTTCTTCCCGTTAACTAAACGAGATAGGGTTTGGGAACTGAAATTATATTTCTCGTCCCCATCTTCCCCTCGTCCCGTTTTTTATATATAAATATAAATATATGTATGTATATATATCAAAACTAAGACATATAACTATATATTTATTTGTTTACTTAGTAAATAAATAAATATTCAAAACTATAATATAATATTGAAATTTGAGTGTTTAAAAATGATGTTTGTGCGTTGTATTATATTTTACTTATGAAATATTATTAAATTTATTAGGATTTCTATATGTTTTTTTGTGAGATTTCATGTCGGTTGGAAATGGGAACAAAACATTCGTTGTCAGGGCGTGGAAATCTCTCCCTAACATACGGGTTTTAAAAACGTGAGGTTGACGGCTATACCTAAAATGGACAAGATTTGCCTGCAGTGGACTTCGGCTGTTACAAATGGTACCAGAGGCAGACACTAGGCGGTGTGCCACAGCAAGGACATGAGCTCCGAAGGGAGTGGACACCGGGCGAAGAGTCAATGAGGACGCTAAGCCTCGAATGGGGGTAGATTGTGAGATCCCACATCGGTTGGAGAGGGGAACGAAACATTCTTGATAAGGTGTGTGAAAACCTCTCCCTAGCAAACGCGTTTTAAAAATCTTGAGGAGAAGGGTGGGAGAGAAAACACAAATAAGACAATATCTGCTAGAGGTGGCTTTGGCTGTTCCAAATGGTATTAGAGCCAGATACCGGTGGGTGTACAGGGGTGGATTGTGAGATCCAACATTGGTCGGAGAGGGGAACAAAGCATTCCTTGTAACCGGGATGGATTGTGAAATCCGACATTGGTTGGAAAAGAAAACAAAACATTCGTTTATATAGGTGTGAAAATTCTCGACTTGTTTTAATAGAAGTTATCCATTAAAAATTATATAAAATGAATATATTTTAAAAAAAATTAGAAAATTTTATCCACCAAGAACTTGATTCCAACAAATTCTCCATGGTAATCTCACCGTGATCCTAAAAAATAAATGAAATTTTTTTCCGAGATGCAAATTGAAATAGAAGGTGGGGACGAAAATGGGGAAGGTTTTTTTTATCGGGCCTTCTCTTATGAACATGTCTAATTAGATATAACTATGCATTTAAACACTAAGCCATTTAAACCCAATCTAATCACCATTATTGTTGGCATCTCACGCACCTTGTATCTATGGTACGTATCTAAGGCTACATCTCCGTTGCTACGATCCGCAATTCTGTCTGCAATATTCACAAACATTTACAATCATAATGATCATAACATTTGAACGATTATAATTTTGTGTTATTTCTAAATGAAAGCTTACCTGGGTATTGGTGAGTGAAGGTATCCCAAATACTTTTTCCTTTTGATGAAACACCACCTTCGTACTGAACAAAACACAAAACCAATCAACAAGGGAAGTGAAACCCACGTTGGCTCATGAATCTCTTCAAAGTCATACAAATTTCTTAACCTGGTAAGCTGAAGATGATGCACCAAAACCGAACCCATTCGGGAAATTGCTTCGTTTGATAGTTTGAAGATCAATGTCGTCCTTTGCTTCTAGAAGAAGACATACAAAGTTGAGGAAGAAGACAATGACATAGCTATTTCTAATAGCCATTGTCACTCGATCTTGTTAGGTTTTGGTGTGACTTCTCTCTCTTAGTTGGCCTCCTTTACATAGAGAGAGCTTACACACTATTGGCAACATACTCCCTCTCCTATGCACAGATTCCATACCATGTTGAGAATTGTTGGAAAATGAGTCTCACATCTTCTAATTAAAGAGTTGATCATGGGTTAAGAAGAGACGAGCCAACATATAGCTTAAGAAAGAGGCTTTGAAGAGGTAAAAACCTTCTCAATTGCAACATTCAGCGTACAACCGACGACCATTTTGATTTAGATTTTTAATAATTAAATCAATTCTGATATTACGATAAAAAAAAATTCTTGTGATTAACATATAGACTTGAATAATTATCTATGCTTTTAAATTTTTAAAAGTTGCAATAATATATTAGTTTTGAAAAAGCTAAAAAAAAAAAAAATTTAACATTATTATATGGAAGAAAGCCATTTAGGTATGTCCTGTCATCCCCATCTTTCATTTATAGCGAAACAATTACCTAATTTGTAGAGTTGAAAATTTTGCTATCTTTTGTACCTATCAAATATCAGTCTATTTGTTGTGATTAGTTCTTAAAGTTCACCAATGATAGAAAGTGATATTCTTTTATAAAAAAGTCATAAACATAATCCCCTTAAATTTTGACAAAGTTTAAGAACGTCCTTATAATTAACATATGGACTGAAACGATTATCTATACCTTTGAATTTTATATATTGTTTCAATAATACCTATAAATTTTTTAAAGTTGCAATAATATTATAATTTATAGACTTAAATCATTATCTATACCTTCAAATTTTTAAAAATTGCAATAATATTATTAGAGTTTTGAAAAAGCTAAAAATAAAAAAAAAATTAACATCCCAAGAAAGCCATTTAGTTAGTCTTATCACCCTGTGTCTTTGATTTTATTCCATTTGTTTCTTATTTGTTGTTCAATTGTTTTCAATGTTATGTGTTAGAACACGTAAGACTATTGCAGTGTTTTAAAGTTGAGAATGTTTTAAATTTCTTCGAAATTTATGCTATTTATGATGTCATTTTAAAGAGTATATTTCGCATATGAGCTAAGCAGTAGACATTAGTAACGACTTTAAGTAAATAGAAATTGAAAGTCGTTACATGTAGGTTCGATACTTTAACTTGAAGTTTTTAGTCTGTTTGGTTTTCGAAGAAATGGATCTAAGAATTAGACAAATTGGAGGGAAACAGACATTATCCGAGTTGTTTCAAATTGGTTCATTCTTAACTTCAATATCATTTCAAGAGATTGACCATTTGGGTGCTGAAAATTTTATATCTATGTTTGGGCATACTAAAAAATGAGAGATTTTTAACGGTTTATTTCATAGCGTTATAGATTAGAGAATGAAAGAAGAAAATTAAAAGGATCGGAAGAAGAAAAAAGAATGAGCAAATAGAAGAAGAAAGTTATGAGATGTAAATAAACAATTTTCATCTATTTACTAATGATTATAACGTTATTTTACTTTTTCTTTATTTTATTTTCTTTCATTCGGTCTGAGATTTGAAACTTAAAGAATCGAGTCATGACAAGCAGGTAGCATAAAAAATAAGGCGGATAAATTTTGATGTTATGAAATTCCTACGATAAACAAATATTGAAATTACAATTAATATAATGCAATAAAAGTGATGTGTTATTAATAACAATCTTTGACTAAGTTTCATAATTCAATTATCAGTTGATTAAATGCAAATTAAAATACATTTAGTACATCTCTATATTTGACGCTCAACTTTGCACAACAGGTAGAGAAGAACTCCAACCTCATCTAAAATTTTCTTTTCTTTGACGAGTTCACTATAGCTTAAATACAAGTGATTAAAACTAACTTCTTAACTCTCATCCTTGTAATTAGACTTTGAGATACACGTATCATGCTATAGATATTTCTCAAATATCAAGAATGTTAAAATGAACGGAATGTCTAAGATTCTTGATACTCATTACGTATCATGTCTCTACGTGAAATTTTGTCCTCATCTAATTTATTATTATCGTGAAGAATAACAAATTTCAAGCATCAAACGTGAATCTTAATCACATTTTCTACGTCATATGTGTATCTATATATATTTTTATTTTTAATAAATATTCCAATTTATCTTAATTTTTTATATCATATCTTAGAGGTATATTTTCATCGATTAAATAAACAATATATACATCATTCTTCCATATTAACCTAAGATCATCTTTTGTGACGACTCCTTCTCTAGAGCTCTTGAACAAAGTATATCATTAAACTTCTCCTTAAATAGTCATATTTATTCGTCCAGCACTATGATTACACTTTCGAAATTCACAACTTCTTTGTTCAGCAATTGAGCTAATATGATTACACCTTCGAGACTTAAAGCTTTTTTGTTCTGACACTTGAGAATTGTATTGATATGACTAAGTTAAGATAAAGACATGACTATAATACTACTTGATAAGAATAAGAAACCTTCACAAGAGTATGATATGTCCCTAATTATATCATATCTTAGACTTTGATTTTAGTTTTTTCAAAGATCTCATCATTAGAGTCGTGTCCCTAATCTTCAACAATTTTGATATTAAACAAACAAACAAATGCATAATTAAAAAAGAAGACCCATCAACCAACAGAAAACACCAAAATAAAAACGACAAGACAAGGATTTGTTATTGCAATTTATTTAATACTTATTTCCACTAGCTGTCTTTAAGAAAGTTGCAAGAACATATTGTAAAGACACACAGCAAACGACGAACTGGTTGGCGAAACATGTTCATTTCTTAAGGAAATAAGAGAACCATTTTAGTGAATTCTTTGGTATTCTGGTCAGGTTGTTATTGCGATCGATGTAGACGAGGCCGAAGCGCTTTGTATATCCATCTGACCATTCAAAAGTGTCCAGCAATGACCATGCAAAGTATCCCTTTACCCTTACGCCATGCCTAAAATGTTTTCCAAAGTTTAGTAACAACATTATTTATGACAAAGAAACACAACAAAACACTATATTTAAACCAAAAACGTCTGTTTGTCCAAAATATCGGTAATGCTCCATGTCCAAGAATTTGAAATCGGTTCTGACATTTCCTTGCATTTCCGGCGATATGATTATGTTATTTTTTCTAGCTTCTAAGAGGGAAAACTATCATTACTAACCAACACGAGTCCTTTCAACATGTTTTGTTCTCACTCAAATGTTTCATTGCAAAATTTCCAAGATGTCACCCAACATACGATTGGTCAAACCAAATCAAGCTTAATTTTAGAGTTCTTATAATTAAGCCTCCAAAAAGTACGGTACCCATTGTTAGTAATAGGTACTACCTTTCAATTCTTTTAAACTTTTTTAGTTATTCTATCTTTAAGATTGCTCTCATTCAGATATGATCCTGATTCATTTATGTACCTCTCTTTTACTTACATCATTGCTTGGTGAAGATAATAGAGATGTTCCATATGGTAACGAGTTCTCTTACGGTCACAAAGTAGTTTTTGAGCATTAGGATCATCATAATCAAAGAATCCTGCACATGATCATTTGATTAATGAATAAGATTATGAATAGCAATTTCTCTTTTTTCTTCGTTTGAAAAGAAAAAAAGAGATTTTTTTCGATACCATTTTCTGTGATGTAGATAGACGGATTGTTGTAATCATTTTTCATAGTTATCAACAATTTTTTCAATCCCACGGGATAAACTGAAAGCCAAGACGACGCATTCACCTACAATTGAAAGAGACAAGTAGCCAAGTGTGATGAGTTAACATGTTATTTAGAAGTTCATAATTGACGAAAATTTACGTAAATTACCTTTGGTCCAAGTGAAACTTCGTGAAACGATCAGCAGCAAATCCGAAGCACATTATACAAAATTTAATTAGAGATTTTAAAAAGTTATGAAATATAGAAAAATAAGTTTACAAAATGTTTTAGAAAAAGGATAGGATTTTGAATGATATAATATGAAGGCCATACTTGAAGTATTTACACCAGAATCGGTAAGCCAGTAAGGATATAGAACATGAGTGCTGGAATCATCGATGGCATATGCAGCTGTGTAGTAGTTGAGTCCAAGAAAGTCATAGCTGCCTTTGATCAAAGTGGTTTCGTCTTGTGTGAATGTGGGCAGTCTATCTTTTACACGCACCCTCATACTTTGTGGGTAATCACCATGGACGATTGGATTGTAGAACCTATATCATGCATTTAATTTGGTTACTATTGAGTTGATGACTTAGGTTAAGTGAGGATTTCGGGCGGTTACTCAAAATGACTTTTTTGACCTCTCTCAAATTTTATGATAAATAAAAATGACCAAAATATCTTTACACTATCTATACTTTTCGATGACTGTCATTCGCAATTGGCACTGGCAACCACCATATTTTCAACGCCCATGTCTAGGATTCGGAACTTGAATTCGACACTTGATGGTCTCGACATTCCCCTACGATATAACTACGTTACTTATTTCTTGTTTCTAGGGAAGACTATCCTCAAAGATCAACACAGATCTTTTTAACATGCTTTGTTCTTACTCATAAGTTCTTAGAAAAAATTCCAAGAGGTCACCCGTGAGAATCTCACATTGGTTGAGGTTGAGAACAAAACACCCCTTATAAGTGTGTGAAAACCTTTCCCTACCAGACGCGTTTTAAAAACCTTGAGGGGAAGCCCGAAAGGGAAAGTCCAAAGGGGACAATATCTGCTAGTAGTGGACTTGGGCCGTTACAAATGGTATCAGAGCTAGACACCGGACGATGTGCCAACAGGAGGTTGTTCTCCGAAGGGGGTAGACACGAGACGGTGTGCTAGTAAGGACGCTGGCCCCGAAGAACGAGTGCCAGCGAGGACGCTGGGCCCTGAGGGGATGAATTGTGAGAATCCCACATTGGTTGGGGAGAAGAACGAAACACCCTTTATAAGGGTGTGGAAACCTTTCACTAGGAGATTTTAAAAACCTTGAGAGAAAACACACGATTTTAGAGTTCCTATGATTGAGCCATCGTATTCGTATAGGTAATAACTTTCAATTCTTTTTAAGTGTTTCTCAATCATTCAATCCTTAGGATCACTCTCGTTCGAATGTGATCTAATTATTAAAGTTTGAGATTGTATCAATATACTTACCAACCAGAAAAGAACTCAATAGCTCGTTTTGCGGCTTCTTCGTCTGCATAAGTGTCTGAATATGGTTCGTACCAATTTCCAATCACAGTTATTCCGATCACACCGTTTTGTGTTCTCTATAAACTCAATGTGATAATAGTTCAAAACATATGAAAGTGTTCATTTCTTCATATAAATGCATATTGCTATAGTTTTAGAAATCGCAAACCTGATAATTCGTTTGGTAAACTTTAACAGCACGAGCATGAGCAAGAATTTGGTGATGACCGACTATATACGGTTCCTTTGAAGAATCTCCATCACAACAATTATTGAGTATCCATCTCGAACATCTTCCCGGTGCAAATGTTCCTCGCGCATAACCGTTTATAGCGAACATATTTGGTTCGTTCAAAGTGATCCAATGCTTAACTCTATCACCGAACAGGTTGAAGCAAACGTCGGCATAGTCCTCAAAATCATCCCTGTCGTTCATTTTGAGTTTAATGTTTATTTGGTTCCTAATTTTCAAAATGTTACCGTTTTTTACTTACAAAATTTGACGATCCAAGAAACCTCCATATTTATCTTCTAAAGCTTGTGGAACATCCCAATGGAAAAGTGTAGCGTATGGTTGGAGGCCTATAAATAAATCAAAATGAAATGGTAAATCGTTTTTTTACCGACTAATATATTCAGTAAAATTTAGGACCAACCATTTTTAAGGTTTTTCATCGATGAGATTGTTGTAGTAATTAATGCCTTCTTGATTTACGCCTCCCTTCAGTGTTCCCTCTGCGGTAATTAATAAACCCCCAAAAAGTTACCATTATATTTTCAAGTTTATTATTTTCTTTTTTTTTTCTTTAAATAAAAATAGTTTTTAATATCTTACCTGGCAATATTCTGCTCCATGCGATTGAGAATCTATAAGCGTTAAAGCCTGTGTCTTTCATAAGGGAGAGATCTTCCTGCATTTATAACCAAACATATCAATCAAATTATATATATATATATATATATATATATATATAGTGACGTGGGAGGTAGAGACGGAAAATTTAATTTCTGTCTCTGACTCTATGGATTAAATGAACATCTCTAGTAGTAAATATTGAATAAATACTCATAAACAAGAAAGTCTATCCTTAGAGGTAGAGATGTTGGTTTAACCAGTTGGGTCGGGGACATGCCTTGCACGAAATGAGAAATTCTTAATTAAATAGGAGAATGAACCGGGAGCGAGAAAATATTTCTCTCCGTTAACTAAACGAGATTAGTATTGGGAATAGAAATTATATTTCTCGTCTCCATCCTCCTCTCGTTCTGCTTTTTATATATAAATATAAATACATGTATCTATATATATCAAACTAAGACATAAAACTATATATTTATTTACTTATTTAGTAAATAAATAAATAAATAACTTTTTTAAAATATTGAAAACTATAATATAATATCGAAATTTGAATCTTTACATATTTCGATTCTTTACAAATGATGTTTGTGCGTTATATTATATTTTACTTATGAAATATTATTGAATTTATTAGAATTTTTATATATATATATTTTTTTTGTGAGATCCCATGTCGTTGGAGAGGGGAACAAAACATTTGTTGTAAAGATGTGGAAACCTCTCTCTAGCAGATGCGTTTTAAAACCGTGAGATTGATGACAATGCGTAACGGGCAAAAGCAGACAATATTTGCTAACGGTGGACTTGAGCTGTTACAAACTCTGAGCTAAGCAGACTCACATAATGGAAATGTTACATGCTTGTGAAGTATGTGTTTGTGTATGTCCTATAGATCTCCCCGTTGTTGATTGGAAATTGGAAACGGATATTCGAAAGGACATAGTGGGATAGGTAAAACCTCTTTTTTCAGAGTGAAAGGCCTAGTAATTGTATGGTTAGAAAGAGAAATATCTGCCAGGATCAATATCGGTTAACCATAGACTCCCGGTTACTAGATCTAATAGCACTTGGCTCGATCCATGATCTAAAACGACGCTACGAGATATAATATATTAAATGACTACACCAATTCTAAGGATCCATAGGCTTAATTGCAGATCTAATTCAATATCAATGAACCTAGAAAAGAGAATTGAGGGTTGGAACGAGCGTATAACAAGAGCCAGATGCCGGGAGGTGTGCTAACGAGACATGAGCTTCGAAGGGAGTGGACACTAAGCGGTGTGTCAGCGAGGACGCTAGGCCTCGAAGGAGAACGAAACATTCTTTATAAGTGCGTGAAAATCTTTCCTTAGCATACCCATTTGAAAAACCTTGAGGGGAAGCTTGAGAGAGAAAGCACAATAGGACAATATCTGGTAGCGATAGGCTTTGGCAGTTACAAATGGTATCAAAGCCAAATACGGGGCGACCGATGTACAGAGGAATAAAGCATTCTTATAAAGGTGTGAAAACCTCTCCCTACCATGTGTGTTTTAAAATCTCCAGAAACAAAAATCTTCCATCAAAAATAGAAATTATAATGAAAAGTAGAAATTATCAATTAAAAATTATATGAAATGAATATGTTTTTTAAAAAAACTTAGAAAATTTTATTCTCCAAGAACTCGATCCCCACGAATTTTCCATGGTAATCCCACCCTGATCCTAAAATATAAATGAAATTTTTTTGCCCAGATGCAAATTGAAATAGAAAGTGGAGACGATAATGAGAAAGGTTTTTTTTATGGCGCCTCCTCTCATGAACATCTCTAGCTATATGTAACTGTGCATTTAAACCCTAAGCTATCTAAACCCAATCTAATCACCATTATGGTTGCCATATAACACACCTTGTATCGATGGTATGTATCTAAGGCTACATCTCCATTGCTACGATCGGCAATTCTGTCTGCAATATTCACAAACACTTACAATTATAATGATCATAACATTTGAAGGATTATAATTTTTGTGTTATTTCTAAATTAAAGTTTACCTGGGTATTGGTGAGTGAAGGTATCCCAAATACTTTTTCCTTTAGATGAAACACCACCTTCATACTGAACAAAACACAAAACCAATCAACAACCGATGTGAAACCCACATTGGTTCCTGAATCTCTTCAAAGTTATGCAAATGTCTTAACCTGGTAAGCTGAAGATGATGCACCAAAATCGAACCCTTTCAGGAAATCTCTTCGTTTGATAGTTCGACCATCAATGTCGTCTTTTGCAGCTACTAGAAGAAGGAGAAATAGAAAGTTAAGGAAGAAGACAATGATACAACCATCTCCAATTGCCATTGTCACTCAACCTTGTTAGGTTTTGGTGTGACTTCTATCTCTTAATTGGCCTCCTTTATATAGAGAGAGCTTGTACGCTATTACACGCTATTGGCAACGCACTCCCTTTCTTATATATATAAATTTTATAAAGGAGTCCAACTCTACTAATTAAATGGTTGATCATGAGTTCATAAATAACGAATACATCTCCATTAGTACGAGGCCTTTAGGAAAATCAAAAGCAAAGCTAAGAGAGTTGAAGATTTGTTGATCCACTTTAAAGGTCAAATCAATCTATTTGTTTATTGGTTCATGATACATAGCCATTTTTAGGAAAGAAAATAAAATCATAATTCATGAGAATGACGAAAAAGAAGGACGGAAGAAAAGTAAAAATATGGGAATATGATCGGATCAAAATAATGTTGACTTATTTTTTAATTTAAGGTTTATTACCAAACACAATATAGAAACAATAAAAACATGGAATTCGATTTTTTATTGAGTCAATTAAGTTTACATTCAAAATAGGTGAAGACGGGATATAAGTGAGAACTAATTGGAAAGATGAAAGCAACCAAATTTGGATGTAGAAAGAACTTAGCTAAGGCCAACCAAGAAATTATATGAGTTACAATCTATGATTGTTTGAGATGACGTACTATGACGCATGCGATATTTATGTTTACGATGTATGAGCTGTGACGTATGATGTCATACGCTAGTTATATGATGATAATGAGTTATGATGATGTATGATCTATGATAATGTATGAGTTGTATCGTATGATGTTGTGCGTTAGTTATATGATGAGATATGAGCTCTAATGATGTATGAGTTGTGTCGTACAATGTCATTCGCTAGTTATATGATGATGTATGAGTTATGTGGTACGCAAGTTACAATCGAAGAAATGGGTCTAAGAATTATTGGACAAATTGGAGGGAGAAAAGACATCCATATAAGTTGCTTATTTATTTATTTATTTATTTATTTATTTATATTATTGCAATATTTGAAACACAAAATATAAAGTTATTTTCTATAATTTAATTTAATTTATTAGACAATTACTTTTAGCTCAACAATTATGAATTATGAAGGAAAAAGATTAAGCGGTCAATATTTAAGATGATAATTTGTATGTTATCCACCGACACAAATTAACTATTAGCTCTGATATTAGCTATAAAAGTTTTACGAATTAATTAAACAAAAATTTTACGTATAAAAAGTTAAGTATTTTGGTTAGATCATTTGGAAAAGAAATTTAGAACTACTCAATAAAGTTACTAAGAAGATAATAACCAAAAGGAGAGGATTAAGTCTCATACGTCAATAATTGCTATTTGTTTAATATGACACGAGCAAAATAGGATTTAGGGTTTAGAGCGTATAAATCAAATATTTATTACCACTTAAGAAGTATGGCTAAAATTTCTCTTCCCTACAAAAAGAGGAATGAATCGAGACCATTTCCGAATGAGAGCAATCCTGAAGATAGGAAGACTAAAAAATCATTAAAGAAGCACATTCTTTTTCAGTGGCTTGATCATAGAAACTTCATGGTTAAGCGTGTTTAAAAACTTCATGGTTAAGCGTGTTTTGCTTGGAACAATTCTATGTTAGGTGACATACTTGAAGTTTTCTTAAAATACATGTGAGTGAGAACAAAACATGTTGGAAGGACTCATATTGGTCGCTCTTAGAAGCAATGAATGGTAACTAGACCATATTGTAGAGGATCTAGAGAAATATCAGGGACATACCGAGACATCGAGTGCCAAATCTAAATTTCATATATCTTAATCAGTTAAGCTCAGTTTGATAAATAAATATATAATTATTACTTCCTCCCTAAACTAACTTTACATAAATAGCATACAATTACTTTATTACAACCCAACTTTAGAGAAAATTTCAAACTCTCATAAATTATTACTTAAAATCATAGACCAAAATTAATCCCCGACCTAAGAAAAACTTTATAATCAACCACGTAACCACACAAATTATTACTACCCAACCATTAATATTGTAACCTTTAGGCCGGGCTACAATACGAACACGACATAAATTAAAAAGTTACTAAGTGTACAATCATAAATTAGAGGTTTAATACATAATTAATAGTGTAAAATCATAAATTATGTACTAAATAAACGCACACAAAAAAGAAAGAAAAAAGGGTAGTTGGCGTTTCGATCAGCGGTGATAGATAAACTGAAACACATTCATTTAGCCACGTTTTCCTTAATTTGTGGTCAAAACTTGTAAAATAATTTTTGTGAGATCTCACATCAATTAGAGAGGGAAATAAAAGATTTTTTGTAAGGGTGTAGAAACCTCTCCTGATAGACGTGTATTAAAACTGTGAGGCTAACAGCAAGAAGTTAGGTGCTTTAGTTCTATAGAGATGTTCTAATTATGATATCATGGGACACCATATGTATACTTAGATCTCGACATGTAAGATCCAATGAACATCAATGCAAAAAATTAGTGACTTTGGCTTAGGCCAAAAAGTAAATCTTATTGTTGGAATACACTCGAGCGAGGTTGGATGAATTGTACGCTGTATGAATAACACATACTCAATGGCTAATCTACGTGTGATTACTTTTATGGTGTGATGTTTATGAGCTTTCTGAGATCCATGTGATTCAAGTATGTCAATTCATGTATGTAGAATACCATGTTCACATTACACCCTATGAGACACTTGATGAGTCATATATGATAAGAATAAATGGTATGTCGTGTAGCGTACATACATGTATGTCTCATAGAAAGGTTATGTCATGAAACGTATGGAAGTATGATGTGCATCATAACCATGTACAATGATTTGAAAATGCGGAATTCATGCATGTTGTATGTCATGAGTACGGGATACTTCTTCAGTATTTTTCTATGGACGCATACAACATGATATGATATGTAGTTCTTTCTTTCTATTAGTTTCTAGGAGCGTTCCTCGAGAGCTGCTCCAAACGTTACCGGAGTTCGTTTTTTCTATCACATCGTTCTTCACCCACAATTAAATTAATAATTCAACTAATAATGTGAAATATGGTTCTAAAACGGCCTCAATTACAATAATCAGGGCCAAAAATACGTTTGGGAGAGTTGGAAAAGTGGAAACCGAGGCAGATTATTGAAAATCGAGCCGAAAAAGCCGAGGAGCCGCCGGGAAGCCGAACTGAGCCAAGACAAGGGCTGCTTTTTTGTCGTAGGTGGACACGTGGCAGCACCAGAGCAAGCACGCCATGCAGATGGCTTCGTGTATTTGCGAGGTCATATAGAGGGTTGACCCGTGAAGTCATCTATATACGAATTTTGGATCTTTTTGTTTGGTTTAAATTTTGTATCTCAATCCCTGGTCCTCGATTTGTAATATAATAAACTTGTTTGTGTATAATTGTACTTATTTGTACATGATTTCAATTTGTTTTTAATTGTGGTGTCGTTTGTTTTAAAATTAAGCAAAATTTTACCGTATTTATCATACCTTTATTTTATTTTCTTTTATTGTGGCTCTTTCATCGGTTCGAGATTTGAAACTTAAAAAATCGAGTCTGAGAAGCATGTACCGTAAAAAATAAGGTGGATAAATCTTGATGTTATGAAATTCCTACCATTAAAACAAGGTTAAATGATAAACAAATATGTAAATTACAATTAATATAATGCAATAAAAGTGATGTGTTATCTACTGACTATCTTTGGACTAAGTTTCATATTCAATTATGAGTCGATTAAATGTAAATTAAAATACATTGAGTACATCTCTATCTTGAAGTTCAACTTTGCACAACATATAGAGAAGAACTCTAACATCATCTAAAAAAAAATTTTGACGAGCTCACTATAGCTTGAATACAAGTGACTAAAACTTGTTGTAACTTCTTAACTCTCGTCCTTATAATTGGACCGTCAGGTACTAAAGAACACGTATTATGCTATACTTTTCTTGATATTTCTCAAATATGAAGAATGTTAAAATTAATGGAATGTCTAAGATTCTTGATACTCACTATCTTCTCCAAACGTGAAATTTTTTGCTCATTTATTATTATCGGGAAGAACAACAAATTTCAAGCATCCAAACGGGAATCTTAATCACATTTTCTACGTCATACGTGTACCTATATATTTTTTTTATTCTTAATAAATATTCCACTTTTATCTTAATTTTTTATATCATATCTTAGAGGTAGATTTTCATCAACTAAATAAACAATACACATCATTATTTCATATCTATTAACTTAATATCATTTGTTGTGACGATGTTTTTGAGCAAATAGTCATATCTATTTGTTTTGCACGATGATTACACTTTCGAAGCTCACAACTTCTTTATTCAGCACTTGAGCTATGATTACCCATCTTATTATTTATCGACAACCACCAAAAAAAACACAAAAAATAAATACGACAAGACAAGGATTTGTAATTGAAATTTATTTAATACTTATTTCCACTGGCAGTCTTTAAGAAAGTTGCAAGAACATATTGTAACGACACACAGAAAACGACAGGAACAGGTTGGCGAAACATGTTCATCCCTTGAGGAAAGAAGTGAACCATTTTAGTGAATCCTTTGGTATTCTGGTCAGGTTGTTATTGTGATCGATGTAGACGAGGCCGAAGCGCTTTGTATATCCACTTGACCATTCAAAGTTGTCCAGCAATGACCATGCAAAGTATCCATTTACCCTTACGCCATTCCTATAATGTTTTCCAAAGTTTAGTAACAACATTATTTATGACAAAGAAACACAACAAAACACTATATTTAAACCAAAAATAAAAATTAGGTCGGTTCGTATAATGTTGTTTCTCCAAAATATTTGTCTCATGTCTGATGGTTCTAACGTTTCTTTACATTTTCTATAACATGATTATGTTATTTTCTTCTAGCTTCTAAAAGTGAAAACTATCTTTACTAACCAACACGAGTCATTTCAACATGTTTTGTCTTCACACACATGCTTTCTAAGAAAAAATTTAAGATGTCACCCGACATAGCGAATCAAGCTTAACTTTAGTGTTCCTATGAGTAAGCCTCCAAAAAGGACACTACACATTGTTGATATAAGTACGATCCCGATGTAAGTAATTCTTTTAAGTTTTTTTTAGTCATTCGATCCTTAAAACTGCTTTCATTCAGATACGGTCCTGATTCATTTATGACCCCTCTTTTACTCAAGGGTCACAATTTACTTATTTGTTTTATCGATTTTTACTTTATAAAACCTAAGATATATTACGAACATGGTTTGATTTTAATACCCTTAATATCACAAACATTAAACTTCCAAGTATGAATAATGATGAAAATGGGTAAGTAGATGTAAATGAAAAAGAGAACCTCACATTTAGTTACTTACATCATTGCTTGATGAAGAAAATCGAGATGTTCCATATGGTAACTAATTCTCTTATTGTCGAAAGTAGATTATGAACATTAGGATCATCATAATCAAAGAATCCTGCACATGTATCATTTGATTAATAAATAAGGTTATGAATAACAATTTTTCTTTTTTCTTCATTTGAAAAAAAAAAGATTTTTTTCGATACCATTTTCTGTGATGTAGATAGACGGATTGTTATAATCATTTTTCATGGTTATCAACAACTTTTGTAATCCCTCGGGATAAACTGAAAGCCAAGACGTTGCATTCACCTACAAATTATTGAAACAGACGATTAGCCAAATGTAATTAGCTAACATATTATTTGGAAGTTCATGATCGACCAAAGTTTGCGTAAATTACCTTTTGTCCAAGTGGAACTTCATGAAACGATCAGCAGCAAATCCCAAACACATTATACAAAATTTAATTAGAGATTTTAAAAAGTTTTAGAAAAAGCATAGGATTTTGAATGATGTAATATGAAGGCCATACTTGAAGTATTTGCACCAGAATCGGTGAGGCAGGAAGGATATAGAACATGAGCGTTGGGATCATCGATGGCATATGAAGCTGAGTAGTAGTTGAGTCCAAGAAAGTCATAGCTGCCTTTGATCAAAGTGGTTTCGTCTTGTGTGAATGTGGGCAGTCTATCTTTTACACGCACCCTCATACTTTGTGGGTAATCACCATTCACAATTGGATTGAAAAACCTATATCATTCATTTCATTTGGTTACTATTGAGTTGATGAATTAGGTTAAGTGAGGATTTCTGGAGCTACTCAAAATGACTGTTTCAGGTACTCTAAATTTTCATGATACATAAAAATGACCGAAATATCTTCATACTATCTTTGCTTTTCGATGTCTGCCATTGATAATTGGCACTAGCGACCACTATATTTTCGATGTCCATGCCTATGATTCAGAACTTGAATTTGACATTTGATGGCCTTCATGTGCCCCTACGATATAACCACCTTATTTATTTCTTGTTTCTATGAGCAAAGATTATCCCCACAAATCATCACTGATCTTTTTAGCATGGTTTTTCCTTACTCATATGTTCCTAGAAAAATTTCGAACAGATCATCCAATATATGATTGCTTCAAACAAAACATGCTTGATTTGAGAATTTCTACGATTGAGCCACGGTCCAGACCCACCGCTAGCAAATATTGTCCTCTTTGGGCTTTCCCTCAAAGTTTTTAAAATGCTTTCTGCTAGGGAAAGGTTTTCACACCCTTATAAAGGGTATTTCGTTCTCCTCCCCAACCGATGTGAGATTTCACAATCCACCCCCCTTCAGGGTCCAGCGTCTTCGTTGGCACTCGTTTCTTTCTCCAATCGATGTGGGGCCACCACCAAATCGACCCCCTTTGGGGCCAGCGTCCTCGCTGGCACTCGTTTCTTTTTCCAATCGATGTGGGACCACCACCAAATCCACTCTTCTTTGAGGCCAGCGTCCTTACTAGCACACCGCCTCGTGTCTACCCCCTTCGGGGGACAATCTTCTTGCTAGCATATCGTCGGGTGTCTGGTTCTGATACCATTTGTAACGGTCCAGGCCCACCGCTAGCAGATATTATCCTCTTTGGGCTTTTCCTTTCGGGCTTTCCCTCAACGTTTTTAAAACGCGCTAGGGAAAGGTTTCCACACCCTTATAAAAAGTGTTTTGTTCTCCTCCCCAACCGATGCGAGATTTCACATTTTCTTAGTAATTCAATCTTCAGAATCACTCTCATTCAAATGTGGTCTCACCTCTTTTATTTTAGAATAAAAAATTTACCTACCTCACCAACACCCCACCTACCATTGACAACAACCATCTCTAGGGTCAACCAATCACTTTTAGATACCAATTTAAAGTTATTAGTTCATCATTATTTTATAGTAATCCTAATGGAATAATTTATAGCAATACATTTTAATATTGAAAACATTGAAAGCTTTAATGTATACGCCAAAATGATTGACTTTTAAAGTTTGAGATTGTATCAATATACTTACTAACCAGAAAAGAACTCAATAGCTCGTTTTGCGGCTTCTTTGTCAGCATTAGTGTCTGAATATGGTTCGTACCAATTTCCAAGCACGGTTATTCCGATCATACCATTTTGTGTTTTCTGTAAACTCAATGTGGTAATACTTCAAAATACATGAAACAATTCTTCATATAAATGTATATTGTTCGTAGTTCGAGAAATAGAGAACCTGATATTTCGTTCGGTAAACTTCGACAGCACGAGCATGAGCAAGAATTTGGTTATGACCGACTATATATGGTTCATTTGAAGAATCTCCATCAGGACAATTATTGAGTATCCATTTCGAACATCTTCCCGGTGCCGATGTTCCTGTCGTGTAACCGGTTATAGAGAACATATTTGGTTCGTTCAAAGTGATCCAATGCTTAACTCTATCACCGAAGTGGTTGAAGCATACGTCGGCATAGTCCGCAAAATCATCCCTGCGGTTCATTTTGAATTTTAAATTTAATTTTTATTTGGTTCCTAAATTTCAAAATGTTACCGTTTATTACTTACAAAATTTGACGATCCAAGAAACCTCGGTATTTATCTTCTAAAGCTTGTGGAACATCACCATGCAAAAGTGTAGCGTATGGTTGGATGCCTATAAATAAATCAAAATGAAATGGTAAATCGTTTTTTTTTACCGACTAATATATTCAGTAAAATTTACCACCAACCAATTTTTAAGGGCTTCATCGATGAGATTGTTGTAGTAATTAATGCCTTCTTGATTTATGCCTCCCTTCAGTGTTCCATCTGCAGTAATTAATAAACCCCAAAAAGTTACCATTATATTTTCAAGTTTATTATTTTCTAATTTTCTTTTGTTTCTTAAAATAAAAATAATTTTTAATATCTTACTTGGCAATATTCTGCTCCAAGCAATTGAGAATCTATAAACGTTAAAGCCTGTGTCTTTCATAAGGGAAAGATCATCCTGCGAAGTAAGGCACGAACAAAAAATATCATCTCTGTTCTTGATCTCATACGTTAAATTGATATATCGAGTAGATATAGAATAAATGCTTCAGAGATTATGTCATATGCTTTTACATTGAATAAATGCTCAGAAACACATGAGTCTCTTCCAAGAGGTAGAGATGTTCATTTAATCGGTTGGCTCGAGACTATGTGGAGACATGTCTTGAATGAAGTGTGAAATTCTCATTTAAATAGAAGAATGAAAAGGGAGAGAAAAGATTTCGACCCATTAGCTAAACGAGATCGGGATTGAGAATAAGGATTATATTCTTCGTCCTCGTCTTCGCCTCACCCCGCTTTTTATATATAAATATAAATATATTTATCTAGAGATATCAAAACTAAGACATAAAACTATAAATTTATTTAAATATTGAAAACTATGATGTAATATAACAGCTCAAGCCCACCGCTAGGATATTGTCCAAAACACATCTACTTAGGGATGTTTCCACACCCTTGCAAGGAATCCCCTCTCCAACCAATGTGACATCTCACCGAGGCTAACATACTTTTATAAGGAATGCTTCGCTCTCCTATCCAACCAACATGAGATCTCACAATCCACCCTCCTTGGGGGCCTAGCGTCTTCGCTAGCACACGATTCGAATCCTGACTTTGATACCATTTGTAACAACTTAAGCCCACCAATAGCCGATATTGTCCGTTTTGGCCTGTTACATATCATCATCAGTCTCACGATTTTAAAACACGTCTATTATGGAGAGGTTTCCACATTTTTGTAAGAAATACTTCGTTCTCCTCTCCCAGCAATGTGGGATCTCACATGGTATTATATTTTACTTATGAAATATTATTGAATTTATTAAAAAAAATTATATGTTTTTAGTGGAAATTATAAAAAAAAAATATAAATTATCCATAAAAAATTATATGAAATGAATATGTTTTTTTTTTAAATTAGAAAATCTTCTCGGCCACGAATCCTCCATGGTAATCCCACCCTAATCCCCGCAAAAATAAATAAAAAATTTCGCCAAGATGCAAATTGAAATAGAAGGTGGGAACGAAAAATGGGGAAGATTTTTTCATCCCGCCTCCTCTCGTGAACATCTTTAGTGAGATATAACGCACCTTGTATCGATGGTATGTATCTAAGGCTACATCTCCATTGGTACGATCGGCAATTTTGTCTGCAATGCTCACAAACACTTTCAATCAATATGATCAATACATTTGAAGATTATAATTTTTGTGTTATTTCTAAATGAAAGCTTACCTGGGTATTGGTGAGTGAAGGTATCCCAAATACTTTTTCCTTTTGATGAAACACCACCTTCATACTGAACAAAACACAAAACCAATCAACAACCGATGTGAAACCCACATTGGTTCCTGAATCTCTTCAAAGTTATACAAATTTCTTAACCTGGTAAGCTGAAGATGATGCACCGAAACCGAACCCATTCGGGAAATAGCTTCGTTTGATAGTTTGAAGTTT
The DNA here is from genome assembly GCA_033971965.1 of Cucurbita ficifolia. Taxonomy (NCBI): domain Eukaryota; kingdom Viridiplantae; phylum Streptophyta; class Magnoliopsida; order Cucurbitales; family Cucurbitaceae; genus Cucurbita; species Cucurbita ficifolia. The sequence continues at coordinate 5,011,295 of CM066971.1, forward strand.
AATGTCGTCTTTTGCTTCTAGAAGAAGACATACAAAGTTGAGGAAGACAATGACAGCCATTTCTAATAGCCATTGTCACTCGATCTTGTTAGATTTTGGTGTGACTTCTCACTCTTAGTTGGCCTCCTTTATATAGAGAGAGCTTACACTATTGGCAACATCCTCCCTCTCTCCTTCTCTCCTGTGCACAGATTCCATACCATGTTGAGGATTGCTGGGAAAGGAATCCCACATCTACTAATTAAAGAGTTGATCATGGGTTTATAAGTAAGGAAGACATCTCCATTGGTACAAGATCTTTTCGGAAAATCAAAAGCAAAGCTGTGAGAACTTATGCTCAAAGTGAATAATATCATACTATTGTGGAGAGTCGTAATTCTTAACATACTAACGTATAACTTAAAATATCTCTCTCATCCTTTATTAATGATGTGGTCGGAAGAATTTGTCACAGTTAAATCTTTCCTTTTTTTTTATCCTTTGTCATAGTTAAATCTTTTTTTTTCTTGTATATGAATTTTATTTCTGATTTTATTACTTTATTTAGATTTGAGTTAGAAATTAAATAAGAGTCAGTTTTGTAAATTGGTTTAGGATAGGTAAAAAGAAGAGAAAATCAGAATCAATTAATACATAGCCATTTTTAGAAAAGAAAAAGAAAACCGAAAACCCGTTGAAGGGAAGGGAAGATAATGGGAGAGGAAATTAGGTAAGAAATCACCCTCGGGTCCAACCATTAGTTTTGAAAATCGAACCAGGCCCATCTCTAGGAGGCGTAACCTACCCTGTTGGTGCCCTACACACATGCACCAGCCCGTTCTTCCATCCTACAATCCACATTTAGCCTAACACATGAGGCTCAACTCATGACCAACCCGAACACACGACTTAACACGAGCACTGACCTACGTGCACTCCCTCCAATCGTGGTTTGGTTCAACTAAGTCTAAATGACTCCATTTGATATTTTGGACCATTATTGTAACGACTCTAAATTTTTACTTACTTAGAGTCACTACCGTCATCATAGCGTAACCATTTTTATGTGGAAGTAAGCATTTAAACTTCTTCATAAATCATAAGGTTCACTTTAAAACAATATCATGGACTTACGTGTTCGAAAACATCTTATATAATTAAAGAATAGATAAAAATAAATAAACATTTAAATTATTAACACCCTATTCTAGCCTAAGTCTAAAAAAATAAATGCATCTACTCTATGCATGTGCCATGGTCTTGAATTGCAATATCGTTGTCAGCCGTGAGATGCCTTGCCTTTACCTGAAATAGAAGTAACATGTAGCTCAAGTATTTTAAGAAATACTTAAGTGACCCCACTATTGGGGTTAAATGCAATTACATACAATTTCATGAATAAGACCTATCATATCAGTCTATTTTCCTACGGCGGCTATCCTAACGAGCAATTGAATGTGTACTTAATTTTCCTACACACGATCCACACTTGAGAGTATGGACTCACTAGTTAGTTCACACACCTCCTAGACCTCTTTCTAGTCGGGCGAGCATTCTTTGGTAGTTGTTGATGTCAGACACCCGTTAGGAATAGTGACCATCACGGCAGCATTATAATAAACATAATGATCATTACAAGTGTATCTCTCACACTCTTGCACTATAAAGTCTCTCTTACAAAGTTTCTCCCAATTGCCACTTGTCAAATACAAAATGACAATGACTTCACATGACTCCACAACTCAAAACAATGCTAGACAAGTATTTATACAAGCATAACAATACTAATTCTTGTACACGAACAAAATAAATATAAACTAAATGAGGTTTAATAACCACGCTGAGAATATGACAATTAATCGAATATATTATTTTAATAAAAATAAATATAGTGTTATATCAGGTTGCTACGTAATCATAATCTTTTATATACATTAAAGGCCAATTTGGTGAGCACGTGGTTCACGAGGAACAAAATCTACATGCTTTTGACTTATATTTTAAATAAAAGGACCAATTTTGATCTCTTTCTTAATTTTATATTATTTTATTTCTTTAGTTTTAATATTATTTTGAAAACTCTAATTATTTTAAATCTCTCGTTTATAATTTTATAATATTTTCAATGTCTCTATTTAGTGTATCTTCATCATCTTGGTTGTCTTTTGTACAAAATAACGTGAAACACGACATTCCCAAATTGGTAACACTAACACGATTGCTTACCTTAATTCATATCTTTATTGGGAAATTTTACTAATTCGAAATTAGATCTTCACTTTCTTTTATATCTACCTCCAAAAACGTTCGAGAGAATTTTTATCGGTATTTAAGAGGCTAATTAAGGTTTTTTTTTTTTTTTTAAAATCGAGCTTCAAAAGCGTAACTACCCATGTTTAGGATTTGGCACCTAATGGCCCCTGAATTCCTCAGCAACTACAAAAGCGTAACGACCCCAGTTCAAGATTCGGCACCTAATAGCCACAACATTCCCATGTTTAGGATTTGGCACCTAATGGTCCCTGCAACTGCAAAAGCGTAACGACCCATGTTCACGACCCCAGTTCAAGATTCGGCACCTAATAGCCACAACATTCCCAGGTTTAGGATTTGGCACCTAATGGTCCCTACAACTGCAAAAGCGTAACGACCCATGTTCAGGATTCAGCATCTAATGGCCACAACATTTTCCTGCAACATGGTCACGTTACTTACTTCTTAAGTCTAAGAGAGAAGATGATTCTCATACACCAACACAAGTCTTTCCAGCATGTTTTGTCCTCACTCACATCCTAAGAAAATTCCTAAGATGTCACCCAACATAGAACTGTTTCAAGTAAAACACATTTAACTTTGGAGTTCCTATGATTAAGTCACCAAAAAGGAAAGTGCACCTTGTTATTTAGTAGCTCAATCATAGTAACTTCATGGTTAAGTGTGCTTTGTTGGGAGCCATTTTAAGTTGGGTGACCTCCTCAGAATTTTCCTAAAATGCATGTGAATGAAGACAAAATATGCTGGAATGACTCAGGTTAGTCTGTAGGGATAATCTTCACTCTTAAAAGGAGAGAAGGAAAGAGTACATTATTTTAAAATAATATTTTTTCAAAAAAGATATTATTAAAAAATAATATTTAATAATATTATTTTTTAAAATTTTAAAATTTTCATTTTTAGAATTTGACTAACTATTCAAACATTATTTTACCTACTAGATAATTTTATAGTATGAAAAAAAAAAAAAAAAAAAAAAAAAAAAAACTACCATTTTTGTATCAAAATTATTTAAATGGATAAATAAGAATGTACTTGGCATGTAATCTGGATTTAATTTTATATTATCAATCGAATCAAATAATTTCAATTAATTCCATTTTGGTATATTTATTTTTTAAAACCATTTCTAGTTCGATAATCCAAATACTGAAAATTCATAAAATAACTTCTTTTTTTAATGTTTTCAATTTTTTAAAAAAAATAAATTCAAAATTTCTCTTAGTAATTTATTATTATTCTTTTAAATGTTAATTATTTTTTAATTATAATTTTTAATTTAAAATGTCGTATCAATATTTATGACAATAAAAAAAATATTTTGAGTTATTTTGTTGGGAATAATTTTATATTAAAATGTTTCTAAAGAAGTTTAAATAGAAAGATGTTGAACTTAATTGATAACTATTTTCGTAATAGTTTTTTACTTTTTGGAAAAACAAATACACAAATGTTTGGTTTTTCCATTTTTTTTACGGTTTTTATGTCACGACCAGAGTTTCTAAAAGCCTAGATTTTCGTGGGTCGTTTTGTCGTTTTAAAGCAGAAGAACGAGTATATGCACATCGCTACTACCACTTTGTTCGTGACCTAGCATACAAATTGCTCATTCGACTTGTTTGTAGCAACAAGCGAGAAAGTGAATGCTTGAGCTCCACGTTATAGTCTTCCACGACGACTAGCAGTTCCTCCCGTCATGACTCTTGCACCCATCTATTAGGATTAGATATGCATATATTCACAGCAAAATATCGTAAAATCAAGGGAGCCCATACCGTTTACAACTAGACAACTCTCAATCACACAGATGAACCGTTACCACAAGTAAAATCACAATACAATGATACAATTTTCATGCACACAAATAGGTGATTGCCATTAGGTCATATTATAAAAGATGGTAAAATTTTTATACACATACAGGTAATTGACCTAAACCAACTCGTACAGTTCAATGTAATTCTTAGGCACACAAATTAGTAATTTCTATAATTCCCATACACGCACATCGATTATTTTCCTACGTCTTAATGTAGTTCATGAGTACACATATAGATAATTACTATATAATATCTACGCATACAAACAAGTAAATGTCTTAGGAATCCATGTATACAAAATGTAAGATCCCACATCGATTGGAGAGGAGAACGAAACACCATTTATAAGGGTGTGAAAATCTCTCCCTAGCAGACACCTTTTAAAAACTTTGGGGAAGCCCGAAAGGAAAAACTCAAAGAGGACAATATCTACTAACAGTGGGTCTGGACCGTGGATCGTGGTTACATTTTTATTTATGTAACTATTTATTTAGGTAACTAGGAGCTATACTAAATATTTACTATTTTGCAAACAATTTCAGATTTGAACTAAGGTTATTGGATTCAAAGTCCAATGTCCTAACCACTAGACCATGAGACCACAAATATTTATAAGATTTGTGTATAATAGATTCCAGTTTGTACCTCCCCTGGACTCACCATAGTCAAGTACGCGTCTGTACTGATCATTGGAGAAGTACAATGTACATGTACACACAAAATACATGAGGTCCTTATTGAGGATTAAATTGAAGAAACATGTTTAAGGACATATATGCTTACCATTTCAAATTATTTTTGGAAAATATTAAAACATAAATGGTTAAATAAATTATTTTTAAATAATGAGGACTAAAACATGGTCATGTTGATGACAAAATTAATAAATAACTAATAATATTTTTAATAAAATGTGAAAAACAAAATAAATACGCCCATCATGGGTTCAGCCTTGGGCTCTACCAACTGAGCTAGACGGGCTTTTTGCAAATTTTTAACAACTTTATTTTTAATTTGCTTCATAAACTTTATTCCGTTCCATTTCTTTTATAGCAATTTCCGTAGTCCTTATTGAGCATACAGTCCTTGTGTCAAAACTGAGGTTCAGTCGCAGTTTTGTTTGACATGGCTGGTTCAGGTTAATCGGCTACGTCATCGTCTTCTTCTTTTGAAAGGAAGATGTTTGTGACCTAAAGTTCCTTCGTTTGAAAACGCTTCTTTCTAACTCTATTCACGACGTTTCTCTCCTCAATTTCTTCATGAAACTTTAAAATGGTGTTACAAGGAAGAGTTAAGGATTGATTTCATACCTTCTCGTGAATTGTAGGCTAAACTATTCACCTCCAAAGTTCGTCGAAAAATAGTTTTCTCGCCGGAGTTCAACCCATAAAATTTCTATTGGACAACCATTTCTAGAGGTTTTTAGGATCCGATTTTTTCATGGAATCTCTTCCGTATTCTTTCCTCTAGCTAAAGTAATTGGTTTGGAGGAACATCTTTAAGTGTGTAGTCTTAATTTTGAGAAATTATCCTCGATTCATAACTTACCGAAAAACGTACAATTTCAGCTTGGTCTAGGACGTTTTGGCTCTCAATTTCTTTATCAAAGTTACTGAAGTTAATCTTTTGAAGCTAAAGGGATGCACAAACACATAGAGGCATTCTTATGGCAGTGTGTTGTTATGTAACTTAGTAACAAATTTTTTAACATTTGGCGCGTATCTTAAGAAAAAGAATGTCTATTTTTTACTTTGATCCTACTATCGAGATAAAATATCAAGAATTGCACAAATCGGTCATTTGGTGCGTTGATATAGAGAAATGTTGGAGGAATGACCATAGTAAGGAGGAGACCACAAGGTAGCCGTTAATGTCATGAAACAAGTGGAAAAGAGGCCACATCAACATTAAAATTTAGGGAATCGAGGCGCTATTTAAAGACAGATACCCTAAAAGGAAAAAGAAAGTATGCCTAAGAGGGGTCGATTTGCTTTGAATCCGAGGATGAATTTCATTCATTATTCACTCAAAAGTGTAAGCCTGATTAGTGAGGTCTTAAAAACTTCATGAATGAAATGAATGATCAATCATTCCATTTGTGCTTGAAGATATTAGGCGACACGAATCTATGGTTTCTATCTGTCAATGGGATACCAATTGCTTGGATGCCTTTAAAAGCCTCGAAATGATTTGTAGAAAAAATGCTAACATATGTTCGAGGGCGATCTCAACAGAAGTAGAGGAGAAGAACACAAAAGTGAGCGAGAGCAACCTCCATCAACTTTTGGATCTACACGAAGGGGGAACCTTAGTATAGTCGGGGAAGATAAGTTTTAACTATTTAACATTCCAATGTTTTGTAACTAGATGTGAGGAAGGGGTGTAATGCTTGGCTACTTTTATCTTATCAATGATAGTTGGGTTGTTTAAGATTACTCATGCTTTAACACTTTGAAGTCTTGATAGTCTAAGAGAGATATTGAAACTAATACTAAACCGTTAACAGTTAGTTGATGGGTTGCCTTCTGAAAATCCTCATTTAGAATTAAAATCATTTACAGGAGTGGGTGACTCCTTCAGATCTCAGGGAAATAACAAGGATTGAATCAGATTAAGTCTATTTTTCTACTCATGAAGGGATGCCGCAAAATCTTGGTTAAAGACTCTACCTCTGAAAACAATTAACTCACGGAACACTTTGGCCGTGAAGTTTTTAATCAAGTATTTTCTACCCACTAGAAATGTCAAATTCATAAATTAAGTACTAGCCTTTCAACAATTTGATGATCATACGTTGATTGAAGCATGAAAAATGTTCAAGGAATACAGAGAAAATTTCTCTATAACAAAATACCTCGTTGCATACAAATGAAAACCTTCTACAATGGTCTAAACAATACCTAAAGCAAGTGGTAGATGCCTCTCCAAATAAAGTCATTCTATTAAAAACTTATAACGAGGCTTATGAGATATGGGTGAGAATAGTCTCTAATAATTATCCATGGACAGAGTTGAAAAGCAATCCTAGTAAAAAAAACCTAAAGGAATAATGGAACCAGACACACTAAAATAATCAATGCTAAATTAGCCGCATTAACTAATATTATGCAATACTTAGAACTGGGTCAAGGATTAGCAACAAAAACACCGCTACAATGGTAACCGAAACAATAGAATCGTGTATATTGTGGCGAGGAGCACACATTTGATCAGTACCCAAACAACCTAGCTTCAATCTTTCATGTGGAGAACCAAAGTAATTTGAAAAATACTCCCTTCTCAAATATATAACGGAAAAACTACCCAAATTTTTCATGGAAGAACTCAAACACACTCAATATTCTATTGGTGGAGGCACTACTACAGATGCCCAATTACGTCAAGTTTTTGAAGGGCATTCTGAATAAAAGAAAGAAATTTGAGGAATTCAAAGTCTAGTCATGAATGAAAAATGCAGTCAATCCTTAGTAATAAAATCTCATTGAAGGAGAAGGATCCATGGTCGTTCACTATTCTAATAGCAATAGAGAGAAAATAGTTAGGTAGAACCTTATGTGATTTAGGGGCAAGCGTAAGCTTGATGTCGTTATCCATTTATAAGATGTTAGGCATTAAAGAATCAAGACCTACAACTGTGACATTGCAGCTTATAGGTCGGTCATTATAAAGTTTGAATGAAGTATTTCCACATTAAATGATCATGATATGTATACAGTAACGACCTTAGATTATAAACAAAATTTAGGGTCGTTACAAAATTTGAGAGAAGAGAAGCCACATAGACTTTTATGTTATCTTCTTTATAATTCTATTTGTTAACGTGATTACAACCACCAAACAAAATACCTAAATCTAATTTGTAATTGAATTACCTACAAAAGATGTTCACGCAAGCTGGCCTTATTGGATTGGAATTGGTTCTATTATAGCCTCATTAATTCATGTATAAAATTATGTCCAAAAAAAGATAAATTTACCAGAAATATTAAAATATATCTTTTAAACAAAATTGAAAAATTGAAAACTAATTATTCCTAAAAAGAAGTACAAATTTAAGGAACCATCTATTACGCGAAATAAGAAACGTCACCTCTTACACGAAACGTATACAAATTGTGTGACTTAAACATAAAAAAATAAGAATTTAAGAGACTGATCATGCTATATATGACTAGTGTGAGACCCCACATCAGTTGGAGTGGAGAATGAAACACCCTTGATAAGGGTGTAGAAACCTCTACCCAACAGAAGCATTTTAAAAACCTTGAGGGAAAAATCGAAAGGAAAAGCCCAAAAAGGACTCGTGAAAACCTCTCTCTAATAGACTCGTTTTAAAAACCTTGAGGGAAAGATCGAAAGGGAAAGCCCAAAGAGGACGTGTGGAAAACCTCTCCCTAATAGACGCATTTTAAAAACCTTGAGGGAAAGATCGAAAATGAAAAAGCAAAAGAGGATAATATATGCTAGCGGTGGGCTTGGGCCGTTACAAATGATATCTGTTAAGGATAGTTGACCGTTTATTATAAGGCAAATATCTAGATGTTTGCCTTATATTACGGCTTACCATATTTGCCATTTTATTAAAGACAAATATATTGTATTTATTTATTATTCTTTCCTTTTATTGTTGTTTCCATATTATTTGTAATTTACCATATTTCTCTATTATGTAAATGATGATTATAAATAAGAGAACTCTCACCACCATTTAGGTGTGGTGGTTTCAGCAAACATTCACATGGTATCAGAGCCCTTTCGGTTTAACACCCTGATTCTTTCTTCTCTATGGCTTTCGAATCCTCTTATCATCTTCTTCCTTTCAACACTCTAATCCATATGATCACCATCAAACTTTCTTCCTCCAATTATCTTCTTTGGAAAAACCAACTTCTCCCTCTCCTTGAGAGTCAAGACATGCTGGCCTATGTTGATGGAACTATGGTTCCACCCCCTCGCTTTGAACCAGAAACCTCCTCAACACTCATCCCCAAATATTTGGCATGGAGAGCAGCCGATCAACGACTTCTCTGTCTTCTGCTCTCCTCTCTCACTGAGGAAGCCATTGCTGTTGTCGTTGGTCACTCCACTGCACGTGATGTTTGGCTTGCGTTGGAAACTACGTTCAGCCATCATTCGAAAGCTCGTGAATTGAGACTCAAGGATGACTTGCAGCTGATGAAACGTGGCACCAAACCTGTTGCTGAGTCTGCCCGTGCCTTCAAAATAATTTGTGACCAACTTCATGTCATTAGAAGACCCATTGAGGACATTAATGAAGTGCACTGGTTCCTTCGTGGACTCGGCACCAAATTTTCAGCTTTTTCTATTGCTCAAATGGCTGTCACCCCTATCCCCTATTTTGCAGATTTAGTCTCTAAAGCTGAAAGTTTTTAGTTGTTCCAACGCTCCCTTGAGTTCTCTAACTCCACTCCTACAGCATTCACAACCACTAATCGTGGTCGCACCCATGGAAACCCCCCTACTTACTCTAGCAACAAGCGAGGTCGTTCTTATTCCCACAAAAAAAATTCTTCCAATCGAGGACGAACCCACTCAGGTCAGAGTCGTCGACCCCCTCACTGCCAAATATGCCACAAAGAGGGCCATGATGCTGATCGCTACAACCAACGGTATGTTCGACCTGATTCTTCTCATGTTCACCTTGCTGAAGCCTTCAACATGTCATGTTCTATTGCTGGACCCGATGCTGCTGATTGGTTTCTAGACACTAGGGTTTCGGCCCATATGACTGTCGACCCATCTATTTTGGATCAGTCTAAAAATTACACGGGTAAGGACTTTGTGATCGTAGGAAACGGTGCATCCCTACCCATTACCCACACCGGTACTCTTTCTTCTGTTCTAAATATTCACTTATTAGATGTCTTGGTTGTCCCTCATCTCACTAAAAATCTTCTTTCAATCAGTAAATTAACGTCTGATTTTCCTCTCTCCGTCACATTTACTAATAATCTTATTACTATCCAGAATCGTCAAATAGGAAGGGTGGTGGCAATCGGTAAAAGAGATGGAGAGCTATATGTGCTGGAGCGCGGCAACTCTGCCTTTATTTCAGTCCTTAGAAACAAATATTTACGTGCTTCATATGATTTATGGCATGCTCGCCTGGGTCATGGAATCATTCTGTTTTTTCTTTTTTAAATAGAAAAGGTCATCTTTCTCTTACGTCTTTATTGTCTTCTCCATCACTATGTAATACTTGTCAGCTTGCGAAAAGTCATTAATTGCCTTATTCCCGCAATGAACGTAGGTCGTCTCATGGGTTAGATCTTATTCATTGTGACCTTTGGGGTCCTTCCCCCATCAAATCAAATTCGGGTTTTCTTTACTATGTTATTTTTATTGATGATTATTCTCGATTCACTTTGCTTTACCCTTTAAAATTTAGATTTGATTTCTTTGATATTTTTCTTCAATTTCAAAAATTTGTGGAAAATCAATATTCTTCTCGTATCTAGGTATTTCAAAGCGATGGAGGTACCGAATTTACTAGCACCTATTTCAAAACTCATTTACTTAATTCTGGCATCCACCATTAACTCTCTTGTCCATATACACCTACTCAAAATGGTCGTGCTGAGAGAAAACATCGTCATGTGACTGAGACTGGCTTGGCCCTTCTCTTTCACTCTCATCTTTCTCCTCGTTTTATGGTTGACGCCTTCAGCATTGCAGCTTATATTATCAACCGGTTGCCTATACTTCTTGGAGGTAAGTCACCCTTTGAACTTCTTTATGGCTACTCTCCACATTATAACAATTTTCATCTCTTTGGTTGTCGTGTTTATCCTTACTTGCGTGATTATATGCCTAACAAGCTTTCTCCCCGCAGCATTCCTTGTATTTTTTTGGGTTATAGTCCTGCTCACAAAGGGTTCCGCTGCCTTGATCCCGCCACCACTAAGCTATATATCACTCGTTATGCTCAATTTGATGAAACTCACTCTCCTACTATCCCTAGCTCCCAGGAGCAACCTCTTTCCTCTCTTCCTATTTCAAATTTCTTGGAACCACATCTTTATCATATTGATTCATCCCCCCTACTACTTCATCATCGCACATTCCTCGATCCAGTTCATCCCCGTGTGATATTTGTTCTGACCTTGTGGATGAGTCTGTGCAGGTTGATACTTCTCTTGCAGGTTCCACTTTGCCACCTTCGACTTCTAATTCGACCTCTATTGAACCTACGGTTGATTCCTCTTCTTTGGGCTCTCATCCTATGATCACACGAGCCAAAGCTGGTATATTCAAGACTCGTCATCCAGCAATTCTTGGTATTTTGGGCTCATCTGGACTTCTTTCTGCTCTTCTTGCATCCACTGAGCCAAAAGGATTCAAATCTGCGGCTAAGAATTCTGCTTGGGTTGCTGTCATGGATGAAGAAATTCGAGCTTTACAACAAAATGATACTTGGACTTTGGTTCCTCGCCCTGCCAACACCAATATCGAGGGCTCTAAATGGGTGTTTCGTATTAAATATTTGCCTGATGGATCCGTCGAGCGTTTCAAGGCTCGTCTTGTTGCCAAAAGTTATACTCAGGTTCCTAGTCTTGACTACACTGACACTTTCAGTCCGGTTGTCAAAGCTACCACTGTCCGTGTTGTGCTTTCTATTGAGTCACAAATAAATGGCCTCTTCGAGAACTTCATGTCAAGAATATTTTTTTCTCAATGGAACTCTTTTATTGAACGTGTTCATATGGAACAACCTCCTGGGTATATTGATCCTCAATTTTTCACTCATGTTTGTCTATTAAAGAAAGCCCTCTATGGCTTAAAGCAAGCTCCTCGCGCCTAGTTTTAGCGTTTTAGCTCTTTTCTTCTCACACTTTGTTTTTCTTGCAGTCGCGCTGACACGTCCCTTTTTGTCTTTCATCAGCAATCTAATCTTATCTATTTGCTTCTTTATGTTGATGACATTATTGTTACCGGCAAAAACTCATCTCTTATTGACAGCTTTACTCGCAAGCTTCATTATGAGTTTGCTACCAAAGATTTGGGTCCTCTTAGTTACTTTCTTTGTCTTGAAGCTACACCCACTCCTGATGGTCTCTTTATTAGTCAGTTAAAATATGCTCGAGATATTCTTACTCGTGCTCAGTTGCTCGATAGCAAACTAGTCCACATTCCCATGGTTATTTCTCAACACCTGACTGCTGATGGTTCTCCTTTCTATGATCCTACTCTCTATCGATCTTTTGTCGGCGCCCTTCAGTACTTGACTATTACGCGTCCAGATATTGCCTATGTTGTCAACTCTGTCAGCCAATTCTTGCATGCCCCTACTACAGATCATTTTCTTGCTGTCAAATGTATTCTTCGCTATGTCAAAGGAACACTCTACTTTGGTCTTACTTTTCGTCCATCCACTGTTCCTAGTACGCTAGTCGCTTATTCGGATGCTGACTGGGCTGGTTGTCCCGATACTCGTCGTTCTACATCTGGCTATTCTATTTATCTTGGTAACAATCTCGTTTCTTGGAGTGCCAAAAAGCAACCAACTGTCTCACGCTTCAATTGTGAATCCGAGTATCGTGCTCATGCCACGACTGCTGCTGAACTTCTTTGGGTTACGCATCTTTTGCATGACCTCAAGATCCCTATTTCACAGCAGCCCTTACTCTTATGTGACAACAAAAGTGCTATTTTTTTTAGCTCTAATCTCGTTTCTCACCAGCGGGCCAAACATGTTGAACTAGATTATCATTTACTACAAGAACTTGTTATCGCTGGCAAACTTCGCACACAATATGTACCTTTTCATCTCCAAGTTGCTGACATCTTCACAAAAAGTATTTCTCGAAGTCTCTTTGAATTTTTCAGATCCAAGCTTCAAGTTCATTCAAATCCGACGCTTAGCTTGCGGGGGGTGTTAAGGATAGTTGACCGTTTATTATAAGGCAAATATCTAGATGTTTGCCTTATATTACGGCTTACCATATTTGCCATTTTATTAAAGACAAATATATTGTATTCATTTATTATTTTTTCCTTTTATCGTTCTTTCCATATTATTTGTAATTTACCATATTTCTCTATTCTGTAAATGATTATAAATAAGAGAACTCTCACCACAATTTAGGTGTGGTGGTTTCAGCAAACATAAACAGTATCAGAGCAAGACACCGGGCGATGTGCCAGCGAGGAGGTTGTTCCCCGAAGGGGGTAGACACGAGGCGATGTGCCAGTAAGGACGCTAGGCCCCGAAGGGGGGTGATTTGGTAGGGTCCCATATCGATTGGAGAATAGAACAAGTGTCAGCGAGGACGCTGGACCTCGAAGGGGGTGGTTTCGTAGAGGTCCCACATTGATTGGAGAAAGAAACAAGTGTCAGCGAGGACGCGAGACCCCGTAGAGGGTGGATTGTGAGATCCAACATCGGTTGGGGTGGATGATGAAATACCCTTTATAAGGGTGGGGAAACCTCTCCCTTGATGGATTGTGAGATCCCACGTTGGTTGGGGTGGAGAATGAAATAATAAGGGTATGAAAACCTGTCCCTACCAGATGCGTTTTAAAAATCTTGAGGGGAAAAGCCGAAAGAAGACAATATCGATATTCTTCTTTGTTAACTCTTTTAGGCCGCCATGATGTAGGTGACCAAAGCGGAGATGCCATAGTGATGTCTTGTCTTCTACGTCGACTCGCAAACACTTTTCTCCTATGCTTCTTAAATTCAGTTTGTACATCCGATTTCTTCCTATCTCGACTCGAGCAACCAAATGCCCTTGCTTGTCCTTCAGGTGTAACAGGCGGTCTTTTAAGAATATCGAGTAACCTCTCTCTGTGAGTTGCTGTTAGGATTTATGCCCTAAAGCTTCGTAATTAATTACTTAGTTTTTAACAATAATTTTTATTATTTTATTGGTAATTTAATTGTTATCCATTGTATGAAAATCCAAGGTTATTAATGTAATCTTGAACAGTTGATGGTTGACATACAAGAGGATCGTGTTCAAGTAATAACATAAAGAGTCTATAGTATATGGATAAGGTTGGGTGTCTTATCCTGGTAACACTATTGATATGGCCCACTTTGTAATCGTTACAAATGATTTGATCCAAATCGTTCATGTGTAGACATGCAAGTGGGGGTATCCTATACAATGAGTTTTGTATAAGACTGGACCAAGAAATATTTAACCTCTCTTTATAAATTCGTTAATTGAGAAGATTAATATTTCACATGATGATCATATGCGACTCAATCTTAATCTTGAGTGAGTTATGAACTCCTGCCTGTGAGGGCTTGTCCTTTAATTTACATGGGTGAGAATGGCTCTGTTAACCGATTCAATATGCCTACCATTTTGGGGACTTGACCAAATAGGGAGTTGGGAACATAATATCATGAGATGGAATTCACTTCTTTCCATATAAGGAAAGTAGATGAGTTGTTCTCTTAAGTACTGATTTAGGGACTTGAACAATGAGGCCCCACCCTCTCATTGGCCCGAGAGGGACTTGGTTTATGATTGGCATAGTGACAACAATTATAACACTTGTCGGAGTTGCAATCATTCGCATAGTGACCAAATTTGTGACATTGTAGCACTGAATGTTGGAATAAATTGATCGGCCGCCTCTTCCTCGACTACGTCCTCTTCCACGCCAATTTGCTTGGCTCGACTGTCCCTTCTCCTTATAGTATCCTTCATGACTGTTGTCTTAACCACCGCGGCCATTTCCACGACTTCCACGACCACGACCTCTACCTTGAAATTTTTAGAATAGAGTACCTTTTCATCTTTGATTGACGCCTTCGTTTGAAGTGCTTGATCGAGTGTTTCCGCCTTCTTTTTCTTACGTTGCTCGTGTGTCTCGAGAGAACCGATGAGCTTGTCGACCGTGAACGTCGCTAGGTCCTTTGACTCTTCTATCGCGCATACAACATTCTCAAAGTTGTTGGCTAATGATCTCAAAATCTTCTCCATAACTCGCGTCTAGGCTAACATTTCTCTGTTTCAGTTGAGTTGGTTTACCACAGTCTGTACACGTGTGATGTAGTCAGATACAGTTTTCGACTCCTTCATCTTCATGCTCTCCAACTCACCACGAAGAGTTTGTTGACGCACTTGCTTGACTCTGTCGGTTCCTTTGAACACTTTTCCTAAAATGTCCCACGCTTCTTTTGAAGTAGTTGCACTGGTAATCTTCTCAAATCCCGACTCGTCAACGGCTCGGAACAACATGTATAGTGCCGCCTTATCCTTTGATCACACCTCTTTCAACGCCTTGTTTTGTACCGCCGTATAACCCGTGGTATCTTTCGGTTCTTCAAAATCTTCTTCGATCTCCTCCCATGCATATTGAGAATCGAGAAGAGCTTTCATTTAGTTGCTCCAATTCTCGTAGTTTGTCTTCGTTAGTCGCGGTAGCGGCATTTGACCCATCACATTCACCATTGGCTCTGATACCAAATTTGTGAAAGAAATCTCACGCACACTAATTTTTCTTTTGAGAGTGGAGAGACAAAAAAACACTATATTTATCTGAAAACTAATGCTCTATTAGTTCTCTGTCTTTTTTCTCTTTTCTCTGCTTCTTCACAATAGAAAGAACATTGTATTTATAAGCATTCACATGCTTTTATAAAACTAATTATAGCCATAAGAATGCCACTATTTCCTGAGCCATAAAACGCCACTATGTCCTATAAAGACTCTTCGCCTTTTTCATTTACCACTAACTTTTGAATTTAAAACCTACTAAAATTAACGAAAAATAACATTTAATGTTTATTCAACACCAACCTTGCCTCGGTTGTTACTAGGTTAACTTTCCTAGCATTAAAAGATGAAAGGTTATACTTTTATAAATGCATTAGAAAACACGATTCTACTTTCAATCCCCATGATTCCTTGGGGACCTGTATTGCCAGAGCAGCCATCATGTAGTACCTAGCTCGTCTTGGTTTCTAGAGTAGACGTCATGAATGATAGTAGTGTCTTCAGCAAAAAGTCTAACACAGGAGTTCTGACAAATGAACGAGTCAAGGTCGACGACGTGATGCCGTAAACTAGTCTCGAAGACAGTCTAGGGACTACACGGGTAGACACTCAATGAGGAATCAATTGGAACTTCAAGACCTATATATTAGCTTAAAGCACTATAAGGGTGAGCCCGAACATCTTATAAACCAAAGGAAAGTCGTGGGAACCTACTAGGAAAATGAAACGATGAGAGTCGACAAATAGGTTGCTTACTGAGTATATTTTTATACTCACCCCTTTTTTTTTTTTTTTTTTTTTTGCTTCAAGTACTCATGGAGGTGGGGAGTTGCTAGGGAGCTGTACTGTTACTGAGGGGTGTCGTACCGTACCGGAGTGTCAGTCTATTTTGTCCGTACCGTACCGTACCGTACCCTAACCAATGTGCTGAGATTAATATTCGATTGATTGGTCTGAGGTTATCGATAAAAAAGATTTGTCTAAGTCACTTCATTTCTTTTTGTCCAAGTTTCTTCTCTTTTTGTCTAACTCACTTCCTTTTTTCTTTGTGAGTTTCGGGAATATCCCCATTCATAGGTCCGAGATCCACATCTATGAATTGAAAGGTCCGAATGATCAACTCTGCAATCAGTTGTTAGAATCAATAGGTCTTCAAATCGTTCATTTGAAAAAATTGAAACCCTTCTTATTGGATGATCATGATACTTCCCAAAAATCGAAATTCTTGATCAATGGAGGAACAATATCACCATTTTTGTTCAATAAGATACCAAAGTGGATGATTGACTCATGGCCCTTAGGAACCAGAGGCTGGGGTGTGAGATACAGCGCAGGGAAAGGAAAGACGAAGCTTGAGCTGGTCGGCTACAGTAATAGTGACATGGCTGGTGACGTCGATGATCGTAAGAGCACTAGCGGGATGATCTACTTTCTCTCAGGCGGCGCGATCTGCTGGTAAATCAACAAAACAAAAGGTAGTTGCTTTGTCTTCCTGCGAAGCAGAATACATTGCCGCTTCGACGGCGGCAACACAGGGGGTCTGGCATGCGCGACTGATGGAAGAACTCATCGGAAGAGAAAGCGATCCACCAATGCTATACGTGACAACAAAGCTACGATCTCCCTGATCAAAAATCCAGTTTTGCACGACTGAAGCAAGCACATAGAAGAACTCATCGTGGATTGTGGTTACATTTTTATTTATGTAATTATTTATTTAGGTAACTAGGAGCTATACTAAATATTTACTAAAACTGTGTCTCACCATAATTGTTTGCAAACAATTTCTCATGCATTCAATTTAATACTGACTTGATTTCAATTTCAACATTTCATATATAAATAATTGAATTTGGGACCTCTTACACATACTACTAGATCAAATGTTCAAATTCTCACATTATTTTTTTATGTTTTATTGAATGTATAATCATTATTTTATTAATAAATAAAGAGAGTATTAATGAAATCTTTGTGGAAGTATTATTATCCCACCTTTAAAAATATTTAATAGGTCATTCCTTTAGTCTTTGTATCTAATATGGTTTTGACACTTTAAAATAAATTAATTGATTAGTATTAGTGCTACACTCACAACAATAAAAAATTAGGTCCCACCGAGATTTGAACTCAGGTTATTGGATTTAAAGTCCAATGTCCTAACTGCTAGACCATTTGACCACAAATATTTACAAAATTTTTGTGTAATAGATCTCTGAACTTTTAAGACACCTAAGTAATGTGGAACTTGATACACGACCTTAAAAGGGGGTTATCAGGTTACTAGTAACTTTTCACGCCCATGGAATCACGTTAGGTTGCCCTTTAATGTTTCGCTAAGTTAGAACTAATGAGTTGTGATGCTACTCCATGATATAATGTAAAAGCCTATGTTAATTTATAAACCATGTTCCAAGAATATATGTAGGATCAATTGAATATCATGGTAAATAAGTTGCTAGGATTCATACCCAAAAGTGACTGTTATCTCCGTTCACGCGGTGTGTGACGATGCCCCTATTCCTCTTTTATGTGGGATGCCCTACGCTATGTATCATGAGCAGGATGATAAGGAGGGCCTCCTATTTTCCTCACTTAGATGAGATACACTGCATCAGAATTTACTAGTAGGATGATACAATCATGATAGCACCACTTTTGTGTTCACACGAAGAAAACTAAAGGTTACTTTAGGAAAAAGTTTTTTGGAACAAAAAGTGACAGGTAAGAATATAAGCTCTTGATAACTCAATAAGAGATAACATTCTAGTAAGGTTGCTATTAAGAACCTACAAGTAGGCTACTTATTGACTTTTTATTCCCTCCATATTTACATTTTTTTTTCAGGTAACTAGGAGTTAGTCGTGGATGGGAGCGAACTTTAGAGCATGGGTGATAAGACAATCCTAATCCACAGCCCAACGATCTAAGCTTTTTTTTTGGAGCAAAACCCCTTGAATCAAAGAAATTAAAACCTTCTTATACAAAATTCGGATCAACAAGGAGATAAGGCTAAAAGTAGATTACCGATCAAAGATCTAGCTTTGAAACATTTTGAGTCAGTCCAAAATTGAACTTGATCATGACTTGATTGAATGGCTCAGATGTAATCTACCATAAGAATTGGTTCAAATATCTAAGGGCGGAAATCTAAACTTGATGGCTTCATTTTATTCATAAAAAATCTCCCTTTACATAGTAATTTGTGGGCATTTGCGGTCTCCCACAAAATAAACTTCAACTCTTCAATTGCTTACTAAATGATTGAGTGACTATGATTGGTAAGTTACTCCCACACCCCTATAAATCTCAGCAAAAAAAGTAGAAGTTATGACCACAAATAACTTCCCACCCTTATGCCCAATATAACAAGTCATGGAATTATAATAATAAATAAAGTTTGCAAATAAATTATCAATCAAGTGCCGTTAATAGCAACTTCATCCTCCACTACATCCATGAAAATATTCACTCCCGAAACTCCAAATTGTAACACATTAAATGGAGGTTGAATCGAGTCTGTCCAATTTTGTAAATTAAGAATGAATGTCTGTTGAATATTCTTGGCCTTGAATTGTATAATAAGTCTAGTTGAAACATTTGGAACATCATGATACTTATTAGAGAGTCATGAATAACCTTCATCTTTAACTTAGTATATGTAACACCCGAACCTCACTGCTAGCAGATATGTCCTCTTTAGGCTTTTCCTTTCGGGCTTCCCCTAAAGGGTTTTAAAACCCGTTTGCTAGGAAGAGGTTTACACACCCTTATAAAGAATGTTTTGTTTCCATCTCCAAGAAATGTGGGATTTCACAATTCACCCTCCTTCAAGGCCAGTGTCCTCACTAGCACTAGTTTCTCTCTTTAATTGATGTGGGATCTCACAACAACCCCCTTTGGGGTCCAGCATTCTCGTTGGCACTCGTTCCTCTCTCCAATCGATGTGGGATCTCACAATCTACCCCCTTTCGAGACCCAGCATCTTCGCTGGCACTCGTTCTTCTCTCCAATTGATATGAGATCTCACAATCCAACCTCTTCGAGGTCAATGTCCTCGCTAGCGCTAGTTCCTCTCTCCAATCAATGTGGGATCTCACAATCCACCCCTCTTTAGAGCTCAGCGTTCTCACTGGCATACCGTCTGGTGTCTTGCTCTGAAAACATTTGTAACAATCCAATCCTCTTCTAGCTTTTCCTTTCGGGCTTCCCCTCAAGGTTTTTAAAACGTATCCACTAGGGAGAGGTTTTCGCACTCTTATAAAGAATGTTTCGTTCCTCTCTCCAATGAATCAAACCGCAAAATGATCATTTTGTCCTTCATGTCTAATTAGGGTTCATTTAGAACCCTAATTGGAGGGCTTATGACGAGGAAAGAAATACACAAGAAAAGGGAGAGAGAGAGAATGAAGGAGGTGGAGGAGAAAGAGGGTTTTTAGATAAAAGTAATAGTTGGAATGCTTGGATCCAATTATGATGATTATGGCCACACATCCTTCATTAAATTTAAGTAAATGAGAAGACTCAATACGAACATTTTGATAGTCCAAATTTACAAAAAAAAAAAAAATTGAGAACGATGGAGAGGTAAGGATTTTGTGTTTGGTTCTTTTTTTCTTCAAATTTAAGATGATTTTTTTTAATAAGCTTTTGAACTTTTAATACTATATATTATTGTGTTTTCAAGTTACGTGTGAAATTTGGTAGCCATTAGTATGCTTAAGATGGTAAACATGGAGAGGTGTAAAGTGTGAAATTTGGTAGCCATTAGTATGCTTAAGATGGTAAACAGGGAGAGGTGTAAAATGACCATAATGCCTTACGACTAAAATACCCCGTTACACCTTACTAATGTGGAACTTTATATTACAATCTTGAAAGGAGGTTATCAAGATATTGGTAAGTTTTCACTCATGGGATCGCATTAGGCTGCTCTTTAATGTTTACCTAAATTAAAGCTAATGAGTTGTGATGCTACTCCATGATATAACGTACAAGCCTCGGTTAATTTATAAACCATGTTTCAAGAATATATCTATGATCAATTGAATATTATGGTAAATAAGTTGCTACATGCTCAAAAGTGACCGTTATCTCCCGTCACACGGTAAGTGACGAGGCCCCTATTCCTCTTTTAGGTAGGATGCACTAACGAGGCCCCATTCATCAAGGAAGTCACCGAAATCAGCTAAGTCCAGCAGAAATGGACTGATATAAAAATGGAAAAAAAAAAGTGGATGTTGAGGACTACCAAGTGGATTATATTGGACCTAGGAGAATTGACCCGCTATCCTTCCACCAACAGGAGCGAAAGGTTACGCTTGTAACGACCCGAAATTTTCTACTTAATTTAAGGTCGCTACTGTATACATATCATAAACATTGCATGCGGAAGACTTCATTTAAATTCCATAAAACATAACCTTTATCTTGAAAACACAGCCATGGACTTACGTGTTTGAAAAATATCTTTAAAACGACACAACAAAAGAGTAAATAAAATAAATAAACATTTAAGTTAAAAACATCCTATTCTAGCCTAAGTCTAAGAAAATAAATACCACCATCCTATGCATGTGCCATGGTCTCGAGTTGCGATGCCGTCGTCAGCCGTACAGGAATGTCTTGTCTTAACCTGAAAAATGTAGTAGCACATGGCTTGAGTATTTAAAGAAATACTCAGTAAGTGACCCCCCTATCGGGGTTATGCAACAATCACAAGCAATGAAATGATGGGACCTATCTTTCGTTTCGTTTCGTTTCATTTTTCCTACGGTACTGTCCTAACGGGTAAACTTTGGACGTGTACCATATACTCTACACACAGCCCATACGTGCAAGTATGGGTTCACCAGCTAGTTCGCACACCGCTGGGCCACTTTCATTACCCGGTGGGCATACTCTGGGAGCCCCTTATGCCGGGACCCGTTAGAACTAGTAACCGTCACGGCAGCGCTATGCAAAGCATAACGATCGTTGTCTTGCCATTGGATGTACGCGTCCGTACCCTCGTGATGGAATAGGGGTATCCCCCAAATGCATGAACACACATAATGCATGAGGTCCCAGTATTTCTACTTTTATCATTAATGAATATAACCCCGCTATCATCTTTCATTCGTATCATATCCTTTCTCATATAATTTCACATATCGTTCATCATTCATATCGGGGTTACATTTCATTTCATTTATCGTGATATCATGTCATTCATAACTAAATTGTATACATACAATTTAGAAAGCATAACAAAATGCTTCATGCTTTTAACATGTCATTTCATAACGTGCAATTCATACAACAACTACTTCGATGGTCACACAAAACAATTTAAACATAACACATCACATCACAATATATCGTATCATAACATGTCATATCATTACGTGAATGTACCTTAGTCATATCTTCACAGGAACGTATCCTAACGCTATCATTCTATCAGTCTATCACAAACCTATCCCTTTCTACCCATATCCTAACCATATTCTTTCATCAATCTCTCCCATCCATAGCACTCTAGTATGTAACCTAACCTTAATGTTTCATGAACGTATCTTACTCCTATCGTTACATTTCGTTTTATGCATCCTTCTCGTATCCTATCTCAAACATATTCTTAAACACATCGTACCACAATTATTATCATGCAATTCACATATTATAACATAACATAAACATAATATAGGCATACCGATTCACAGATAATTCACACATATAAGAACATATGACACGTGCAGAACCACAGGCACGTGTCAACATCAAATATGATCATGCCGATAGTAAAGCCACTTACCTGATTATCTTAGGCGGGCGTCACCCGTTTATCCTTAAGAAAGTTCGACTTTGTCCTTTGTATTCAAGTCAACCTATAGGAACCATGACATCAACATCAAGTTCAATTCTCTATATTATACCATGATTCACGTGTTATACTTCATGCGAGCATCAGAGACTTTGTTTATATTTATAATTTTATTTTTATTAAAGATTTCATTTTCTATTAGTATTGTTTTAGAAAGGATATTGTTACTGTTAAAGAATTTGATGAGTTTCTTGGTGTCTGATTTTACTGTTTTACCTTTCAATTATGTTTTCCAAATCTTCCCTCTTCTTCTTCCCCGGTTTTATTTACTCTGTTAAATTTCATTGATGTATTCACGGTTAGGCTTTTTCTTTTAATTGATTCTTGTAATTGATTCTTGTGTGTGATTTACTATCACTATTCTAGGGTGATTTCCTATCACAGATACAATGCTATCTAAAATCTAAATAATTGGATAACGAAAAAATAGAGATCTAATTTATTTCTTTTTCTTGTAACAATTAGATTAAGGAAGAGGAGATCTGAAATAGAAAGAGATCTAAAATATAAAGAGATCTAAAATAACTTACCGCCAAATCTCTCTCCAGATACATTTGCAGCATCACTTGTAAATTTGCTGATTGACATTTTGGTTTTTCCCTTTTTTTTTTTTTCTCTCTTTTTGTTGCAGGAATTTATAGAGGTGGTTTCAGAGGATGGTTCAGATCTGACAGGGAGATGTAACCGTAACCTCTTCTCTTAATTAATTAATCCATTTTTTTAAAATTATTATTATAATTTATTTATTTATTTATCTATTTATCTTATTTTGTTATTATTATTATTATTTTTTATTATTATTTTTTTTATTTTAGGGTTGTTACAACGCTGGTATGTGAAACTAGCCTCACACAGTTTCCTTCAACTCTAAGGGCCATATGGACACTGGGCTTTCACTCAAAGCCAACCGCCTAACTCCGTACTTGGTATGGACAGGCCAAAGAACAACTTCAACAACCCTAACAAATGGGCTGAGCCAACCTCCAACCACTTTGTTGCCCCCCATATGGGTTTACAAGCTCACATTACCAAGCTCCGCGATTTACTTAAGACAATGACTACTTTATGACGACTACATTCAATTTTAAATCTATCAATGTGAGATTTTTGTAGCTGAGAAACCTATCATTCTCATCTCTTCAAACATTTTTAAGGTCTTATATTTTAATATATTATATGCAATTACAGCATATTTCTATGTTTAATTTATGTATTTTTAAAATGTTAAATTATGTTCTCATAGAATGACAATTTCTCACTTAAGTAAAAACAGAAGACTACCCATCTTGTATTGCTTGGAAACGGAGATTTAGCCCGCTATTCTTCGACTTACACAAACGGAAGGTTACGCTGCTCCGCGAACAAAAATATCATTAATTTTATTTTTTGTCTAAAAAAATACTTCTTAAATCTTAAAAAGTTTCAATAATACTCTTAAACATTAATAAAAAATTCTAAAAATATGTTTATCTTTTCTTTTAGGTTAGTAATGTGTTCTATTGAAAAAATATATATTTTTTAATTTTCAAAAGTGGTAGGAATATTTTAACTTTTTTCTAATAGGTTAAGATGGCTACTCACCCTTAATTCCCTTCTTGCCGTAGGTGACTTTTCTGTTTTCTTTTATGTAACCTTAGTTCATACTTGGTTTAAGGTTCAGATAGAATTTCTAGTGCTTCATACAAATAGTTCTTGAGAAAAGTTAAGGGTGACTACTTACCTCTTGCCCGGTGTTTGGGATCCTGTTTCTTGAACTTCCGGTGTTTGTTTTCTTTCGAATTTTCTATAGTAGCTTCCTGAATGACTCTAGTTTCTAGAACCATTGAAAATTTCATTAGAACCACTCGAAAACGAGTTCAATTTGATGAAAAATTAGAGAGGGTCGATTTTAGGGTTGATGTTGCTGGTTAAGTTGAACCGGCCATGCCATCGTCTTCTTCCTCCCGCAGGGGAAGGAGACGACTCGTGGCGTTGCTCCTCCGTCTGAAAACGGAGTCCGCCAGCCCATTCCAGAGTATTTCTCCCTTCGATTCCTTCATAAAACTTAAAGATGAACTGTCAAGGAAGAGTTTGGGATAGATATCTCACCTGCTCGTGAACTACAATGTAAGTTACAGACGTTCAAAATTGGGAAAAAACTCGTTTTGTCATCAGAGTAAACCCAGGGGGTGTTGTTATTTGTAACAACAAAAAAATTTCTACTTACTTTAAGATCGCTACTGTATACATATCATAAACATCGAATGCGGAATACTTTATTTAAACTTTCATAAAACATAACTTTCAAGCTTAAATCATAACCATGGACTTACGTATTTTGAAAACACTTTTAAAAACGACACAACAAAAGACTAAATAAAATAAATAAACGTTTAAATCCAAAACATTCTATTTTAGCCGAAGTAAGAAAATAATACAACTACCTTATGCATGTGCCATGGTCTTGAGTTGCGATGCAGTCGTCAGCCGTACAGGAATGCCTTGCCTTAACCTGAAATAGAGGTAGCACGTGACTTGAGTATTTTAAGAAATACTCAGTTGACCCCACTATTGGGGATTAAATGTAAGAACATGCGAATACAATGACGAGACCTATCATATCAGTCTATTTATCCTATGGTCCTATTCTAATGGGCAGCTTAGATGTGTACCATATACTCTACACACAACCCATACGTGCGAGTATGGGCTCACAAGACAGTTCGCACACTGCTGGGCCCCTTTTCTTGTCGGGTGAGTCTTCTCTAGTAGCTCAACTTTTACCGGACACCCATTAGAATTAGTAATTGTCACGGCAGCATTATGTAAAATATAACAATACTTCACCTGCCTAATGGATGTACGCATCCGTTCCCTCACGAGGGAATAGGAGTGTCCCCTAATGCATGAGCACACATAATGTATGAGGTCCCAACATTTTTCTGTTTTCATTATCATTTAATACAACCCCGCTAGCATTCTGTACATATCATATCATTTTTCATATCGCTTCAGATATCATTCATCATTCATATCATATCGTTTCTCATTTTTCAGTTATCATATCATACATAATTCTAACGGAATTATATTTCATGTCATTTATCGTGATTTCATGTCATTCATATCATGTTGTGTACATGCAATTTAAGAGACATAACATAACGTTCCATGTTTTTAACATAACATCTCCTCATATACATCTCATACCATAACATATCGCATCACAATGTATCATATCATAAACATGTCAATTTATCACCTATCTCGTACCATAACATATTTCATATCGTATCACAACATATATATATCCCTTATTCACATCTGGTATCATAATCATGTCATATCGTGAACACTTCGTGTTCATATTGTTCCCTAACTTATCATAGCATTAATGTTCTTATACATATCACAGTCATATCGTTACATGAACGTACCTTAGTCATATCGTTACAGCAACGTATCGTACCACTATCGTTCTATCAATCTATCACAATCCTATCCCTTTCTACCCATAACCTAATCGTATTCTTTTATCAATCGATCGTGACCATATCATTTTTATCAATCTCTCATATCCATAGCACTTTGATACGTAACCTAACCTTAACATTTCATGAACATATCTTACTCCTATCATTACATTACGTTTAGTGCATCCTTCGTATCCTATCTCAAACATATCATTGAACACATCGTACCATAACTATTATCATACCATTCACATATCACAACATATATATAACATATCATAAGCATACCGATTCACAATGTATATATATATATATATATATAAAATTTTTGTTTTTATTAAAGATTTCATTTTCTATTATTACTACTGCTCTCTAAAAGATATAATTACTTATTCTCCCTATTTCAAAAGTAAGTTTTTTTTCGTGGCTTATCATCTCTTCAAAATTAGGTTGTGTTTGGCAGTACATATAAAAATTAACAATATTATGTGGCTTATCATCTCTTCAAAATTAGGTTGTGTTTGGCCGTACATATAAAAATTAACAATATTATTATGCTGCTTGAATCATGTAGACAATTAAAAAAAAAAGAAGTTTAAATATCCAAAGGGGGTCATCTCTTTTTCTATTCTGTTAGTCACGCTCGAACTAGGCCGTCCCTCAATTTCTTCATCAAACATGTTAAAAGAAGTTTAAATATCATGGCCGTCCCTCAATTTCTTCATCAAACATGTTAAAAGAAGTTTAAATATCATATCCAAAGGGGGTCCTCTTTTTTTCTATTCTGTTAGTCAGACTCGAACTAGGCCGTCCCTCAATTTCTTCATCAAACATGTTCCATTTAGTCCAAAGATCAATTTGGGGCATTAAGGACCGTGATCAAGAATTGAACTTTTAAAATATCTAATACAAATAGAAAATAAGGTCTCATCGAGATTTGAACTCCGGTCACCTGATTCAAAGTCCAATGTCCTAACCACTAGACCATGGGACCACAAATATTTATAAGATTTGTGTGTAATAAATGTTTGAACTTTAAAAAATAAATATTCAAAACTTTGAAAATGACTAATGTGTCCTCGTTTTTTAGTTTTGTATTTAATAGGGTTTCAACACACTAAAATAAATTAATTTATTAGGTCATGTGTACAATTATTCTACCATTTTTTTCAGCCCTACGAAATAAATATGGTTAAAAACGTTTTGAAATAAGTATTTTCCCCATATGTTGTGGATAAGAAAAAACTAGAGACATTCCAAGTATTGGATTGGATTTGGTACCTCTTCCACCCTGACCAAGAACCATACCCTCTATTTCTTACTTTCGTTTTAGAAAACTTGAAACTTCTAGACCATGGAGCATTCCAGGAATTGAACTTAATGCCTTACATTAAACTATATTCTTGCAATTATTATTTATCACATTCTTCTTTTATCCTTCCTATTTGTTTCAAACGTCTTTATTATTGTCTACTCACACTCAAATTTGGTGAAGAATCATTTTAGCGAAGGATTGTAATTCCTTATGCCAAAATTGCCACTAGACCAAATTTCCATATTGACAACTTTATTTTTTTACGTTTTTGTATTGAATGTATCATCGTTATTTTGGTCATTTATTTGATCTTTCAAATATTATTAATAAAGAAATGGATATTAATGAAATCCATGTGCAAGTATTATTATCATACATTTTAGTTTTACAAGATGCAAAGTTTAATTATTCTAAAAATTGACTATATTCAGGTATGTTCTATAGGAGACACACCTAATCACATTCAACCGCCAGAATTCTAATTGGAGATATGTTGCTCGCTGGCCAATCGGAGATGATATTTCTGATAAAAGAATCTAGAAAACTAAAACTCCAAATCTCGACGATTCTAGAGGTTTCAATACTGGTTTAAGCTCTCTGTATAAAGTCTGCAGTGGGGGCTTTCATTTGGAACAAAAATCAAGTCAAGTCGAGCTCCCAATCACAAGAAAAAGTCGTTCAGTTTTTGGATTTTCTACTCTCGAGTTTCTTCATAATTCAAAAAACATTGTCCACATTTTCTCTTAAAACTTGTTCCTCCACTTTCTAAGCAAGATTACTCACAATTTTTATGAAGGAATCGAGTATTGAAAGAGCCTCAAACTTGTTCTCCCATTATGGATCACCATTGCAAAAGTTCAAAGAAACTTGAAAATCCAATCCTAGTCTACAAGGAAATTCATTGAGTAAGATCAATCTCATTCAATTTTTGCTTCTTCAAGGTACATTCTAGTAGAAGACAATGAAAGCGAACGAGTCAAAGAGCGTGCCGGATTGAAAAAAGTTGATTTTGGGTTCAAATTGGGAAAATGATTGAGTTCCCATCTACAGCCCATTTTTCTTAAAATTGAGCATTTCTTTTGCTTAAGAAGATTAATATGATTAATTTTGATGAAGAAATTGAGAGCTAAAATTTCCTAGAACTAATTTCCTAGAACAAGTTGTCCAAGAAAATGAAAATTTGCATTTTCGAGTGAATTGCAGACCGAAGACAATTTCTCAAAATTAAGGCTACATGCTTAAAGATGTTTCACCAAAAAAATTTCCTTAGGAAAAAATAAGGATGAGGTTTCATGAAGAAATTGAGCCCTAAAAACCTCTAGAAATGGCTGCCGAATATGATTTTTCTAGGTTAAACTTCGGCGAGGAAAACGATTTTTTGACAAATTTTGGAGGTGAATAACTTTGGCTACAATCCTCGAGTAGGTATGAATCAATCCCTAGCTCTTCCCAGTAACATCATATTTAATTTTTATGAAGAAATTATGGGGAGAAACACCATAAACAGAGCTGTAGAGGGAGGTTTTTTTGACAACGATGCTAACGGCCGCACGCATCTTCTCCCTTCCAGAGAGAGATCGAGACATCTCCTGCGGATCGAAACCCGCGCACCCGAAACTTTAAACGACCAACCTACGTCGTGAAAGAGATTTTTGACCATTGTACGTTCATGCCGCGTCATTGTTCGTTGTCATCGAAAAAGAGATATGAAATTTTAGCTGTTGAGAACCTAGTAGATCTACCATTTTAGATGTCTACAAGCCACGAAACTTTGAAAAAGGGAAGAAGAGAGGCTGATATAGAAGTAGAGGAAGAAAAAGGACAAGAAACGACATCATAAATGATGAACAAAGGAGAGAGATACAGAACTAGAAAAACACGAAAGTCGGGTGAAGAAGAAAGGATCCACCGGATGCGAGTTGGGTACGCTCCGTGACCCAACAACCTGCAGCCTGAGAGTTATTAGCCAACCCACGCATTCGATTCATTGGTCTCAGCCCAATGTTGTACTGCCAATCCACATCGACAGCCTAGTATCTGCGCACCGCTTCAGTCAATCTAAACCGAAACACCTGCAACTATTTAGCCCATTGACCTGAAGCCCAAACAAAGCCCTCGGCGAAATCCACTTGCAGCACCTACAGACCCACTCTAGTCCACCCGAACTCGCACCTTGACCCGAGAAGAGCACAGTGACTCATCTATCTCCCTTGGTGACATGTGGCACGTTTGCAGACAAATACCCTTCGACTTCACGGCTCGACTTGGCTCCACGCAGTTCTTCGACTAAAAAATGGCTCGATTCCACAAATTTGACACCGACTCCTACGTTTTTTACTATTATGAGGGTGATTTTAACCCTAATTAAGGTAAATAAGATCAGTACGATGTCTTATTTCATAATTTCAAGTTGAATTAAATTTTGAATTGTGAAATATTAACGAAAGGAGCGAGATCACCTGATAGGAAACGACTCAAGGAGCAACTTTTGAGGAACAGGAGCTAATGTCCATTAAATTACTTAGAACGCCAGCTAAGGCCCACCAAGTAAGTGGCCTTACTATAGGATAGGCTAGATACTTACTTGTTGTATGACGATACGTGCCTAGTGGCATCGACACGTGTTCTTTATGCATTATAATTATGACGTACAATGTATGATTTATGATGTATGAGCTATATGATGATGTATGATGATGTTTGATGACATGTTATGATGATTATGATGTATTTGATTGTGTTTTGATGACGATGTATGATGATGATGATGCATGATGGTATTTCCTTAATATGACGTTGTTTCCCACATTAAGCAAAGATGCATGTTATGAATGTCATATTGCATTATGTCGAGAACCAGTTGTAGTGGTTGCTTGGCATGTAAACTAGTTTGAGCTCGGAATGATAGTCTTGTTTGTTTGGAGACTAGGAAACTTTCACATAGTTGGTTCAGATGTATGATTTTGGGTAGTCTCGTAGCATCTTATTGTCTCTCATCATTTTGAGCATCTGAAAGTTCACATGCCCAAGGCTTGCATGCCAGAGCCAAGTTGGGTATGCAAGTTTCGTCAATAGAGAGGTGGGTTGGCTGGTCTTCAATAGTATCTGGTACAGGCAGTTGTGCGACCATTTTACCTTTATCAACAAAGTTTCATTTCTGTTGAACATCTTGAGGAACAAGCCAGCTAACTCCATTCTGCTTCCTTCTTTCGTCATCTGACCAAGACTAATAATGTAACTCTTCAAGTTTGGGATATAGTATACCTTGGTTAGTAAACGTTGGTCATCATTCTTGCTCTAGAACAAGATGGATCCTTTGTCTTGGATCGATACAATTGATCCATCGCCAAACTTCACATTTCCAATGAGCTTCTCTTCAAGATCCTTGAACTTTGTTCGATCTCCGGTCATGTGGTTGCTGTAAGAAAATAACAGAAGGGGAGAAGAAGCAAAGACACACAAATTAACTTTCTTTCTTTTTGTGGTATCTTGAGAACTTGACACCATTTTCTTTATATAATTAAAATTTACACATTTCTGCTACAAATCAGCAAGCACTCCACCACTCCTTCCACTCCTATTCCTCTTTTATGTGGGATGCCCTACGCTATGTATCATGAGCATGATGATAAGGAGGGCCTCCTATTTCCCTCATTTAGATGAGATACACTACATCAGAATTTACTAGCAGGATGATACGATCATGATAGCGCCACTCTTGTGTTCACACGAAGAGGACTAAAGGTTACTTTAGGGAAAAGTTTTTAGGATCAGGAAGCGACATGTAAGAATATAAGCTCTAAGTGTCAAGAACCTAAAAATTCAATAAGAGATAAAATCCCTAGCTTAAGGTTGCCATTAAGAGCATACAAGCAGACTACTTATTGACTTTTTATTCACTCCATGTTTACATTTTTTTTTCCGGTAATAGGAGTTCATCATGGATGGAAGCAAACTTTAGAGAGTGGGTGATAACAATCCTAATCCTCATCCTCAGCCCAACGATCCAAGTTTTGTTGAATCAAAGAAATTAACACTTTCGTATACAAAATTCAGATCAACCAAGAGATAAGGCTAAAAGTAAATTACTTCTTAAGATCAAAGATCTACACGCAACATAGATAACATTTTGAGTCACTCCACAATTGAACTCCACAATTTAACTTGATCAAGACTTGATTGAATGACTTAGATTAAAACTAGCATAAGAATTGCATGAAACTTAGGAATGACAAAGATGATTCTCAAATTTATTAGGTAAAGTCTCAACTTGAGAGCTTAAGTTTATTCATAAAAAATATCTCTTTTATCTAATAATTTGTTGGTATTTATAGTCTCTCAACTAGAGAAACTTCCAACTCTTCACATGTTCACTAAAGGATTGAATGACCATGATTGGTAAGTTACTCTCAATACCCATTAAATCTCCACCAAAAAAAAAAGTTATGATCACTTTTACAAGTAATTTCCCACTCCTGCCCAATACAAGAACTTATGGAATTATAATAATAAATAAAGTTTGCAAATAAATAATTAATAATCAACAAGTGCTATTTATAGCAACTCAATTTTCTACTTCAACCGTGTAAATATTCACTCCGAACCTCCAAATGTTCCTTACTCAATCGAATCAGCTTGTTACACATGAAATGGAGGTTGAATCGAGTCTATCAAATTTTGTGCATGAAGAATGAATGTTTGTTGAATATTCTTGGTCTTAGGTTGTGTAATAGATCTAATTGAAACATTTGGAACATCATGATACTTATCACAAGGCCATGACTAACCTTTTTTTTAACTTAGTATCTGTAACAGCCCAAATTCACTGCTAGCAAATATTGTCCTTTTAGGCTTTTCCTTTCGGGCTTCCCCATTTTTAAAATCGGTCTGGTAGGAAGAGGTTTACACACCCTTATTAAGAATGTTTTGTTTCCATCTCCAACGAATGTGTAAATCGAGGGGAAGTATTATTATCCTATCTTTTAGTTCTAAACAGATGCAAAATTTGATTAATTTAAAATTAGGGTTAAAGGAAGTAAGTAACCATAGAGAAGAGAAAAAAAATCTTTGAAGTTATTCCATAATATAAGTTTTAGTTTGATAGTTTCACTTCCGTCATCCATCATTAACACACAAACAAAACAATTATAGAATGTTAAAATTTGGATAGACGACGGTGAATTGATCAAAATCTATATTTTTTAGCATCAAGTGGCGGTCGTCCCTTATATTTGAGATCTTCACCGTGAGGCATGTTAATTGAGTTCTAATACTTTATCAGCGGCTGAATTGTCTGATGAATTGTCAATTTCTTTGTCTTTTAACTAATAGGATAGGATGTTCTGTATGTAACTTGTAACTAATTAATGTTTGATTTCTTACTTATTTTGCCCCTTTAATTTGATTTAAACATCTAAAGTTTAACAAATAGAAAACACTATTTCAATGAAGGCACTAAAAGAAGTATTTTTCCCATATTTTGTGGATAAGAGAGAAGGTCGTTAAATAAAAAAAAAGTAGGGGCATCACTATTTCCATGAAGGCCTTAAAAATTTACTTTTTGTAAGAGCATCATTATTATTTTATTTATTTTATTTGATGTCTAATGTCACGTCATACTTTTTCAACCATGCTGCATCGTGATCTTGACACACTCACGACAAGGTTTGAGAGGGAGTTCAAGCCCTATTCACATTTTTTGCCCGATTTTGTAGCTTTGTTAAATCTTAGGCAAGGTTTTCCTTAACCAACTGAACACAACTTGTGTGGAATCCAAACTTGTTTTGTCACACATGCCTCTAGTGTGTGCATGTTCAATCGTCTGCGACTCTATCCAACATGCCTTTAGACTAGGTCAAGTCATCTGACTCGTCTTTTCCTCTACTCTAGGCCAAGATCTCTCTTAAGCAACGTTGAATCTCATAGTCATCTTGGTTACAAACAACATAACCCATGCATTGTGACATCATTCCATGTCTCGATAAAATTCGACCATCTTGGCTTGTTCTAACACATCCGTTGAGAACTGACCCATGTATTTACCATCTCACCAGGACATCCCAAACATCTATCCATATGGGTTCTCATCGGACATTTGAGTTTTTTGTGTCCATGCTAAACAATTTGTGGCATCTGTTCCAAATAGCGGGTGCTAAACAACCCTGAAGCTCGTAAAGTAGCATTTAGTAAAGCAACTGTGTTGAAGGTTAGACTTCATAGTTTCACTTCATATGTTTTACACATTTTTTTACATCACTTTAGCAAGGCCTTACATTGAGGTATATTGAATGATCTTGTTATTTGTTGGGAACTTTTTATACTTGAAAATGTTATTTGTTTTCATGTCACTTTGTTAAGATGCAAAACTATTAAAGAACATGAGGGATTAACATTTGATATTTTTTTTTTCCATGTGGATTAACCTCTAAGAAATAGATAATATTTTTATAAACTTTCAAATTTATATCTTATAGTTTGAACTTTTAAAATATCTAATATATTATTGCTTTAACTACGTGAGCATTGAAGCTATCTTAGCAAAATCTCATAGTGCTATGTAAAACAAGCCTCACGCTGTTTCCTGAAGGCCATGGACACTAGACCTTCACCCAAAGCCAAAAGCCCAAAGCCCAAAGCCCAAAGCCCAACTCCCTACTTGGAATGGACAGGCCAAAGAACAACTCCAACAACTCTAACTATGGGCTGAGCCAACCTCCAACCACTTTGTTGCTCCCATCAAGGTTACAAGCTCACATTACCAAGCTCCGCGATTTCCTTAAGACAATGACTAATTTATGAAGACTAAATCCAACTTTAAATCTATCAATGTGGCATTGTTGTAGCAGAGAAACCTATCATATTTACATATAAAATAGATTAATTTATTGATTGGAAACAAATGGCAAGCTCGAAGTCTATAGTCCAAGCCACCGAAAATATATGTAAAGAAAAAAGTACCTCCAACCACTTTGTTGCCCCCATCAAGGTTACAAGCTCACATTACCAAGCTCGACGATTTCCTTAAGACAATGACTAATTTATGAAGACTAAATCCAACTTTAAATCTATCAATGTGGCATTGTTGTAGCGGAGAAACCTATCATATTTACATATAAAATAGATTAATTTATTGATTGAAAATAAATGGCAAGCTCGAAGTCTATAGTCCAAGCCACAAAAAATATATGTAAAGAAAAAAGTGGATGTCAAAGGACTAACGCGCTATCCTTCCACTAACAAAAGTGAAAAAGGTTACACGCTGCTCTGTGAAACCAACCTCACGTGGTTTCCTTCAACTCTATGGGCCATGGACACTAGACCTTCGCCCAAAGCCCATAGCCCAACTCCGTACTTGGAATGGACAGGCCAAAGAACAACTCCAACAACCCTAACTTAATGGCTGAGCCAACCTCCAACCACTTTGTTGCCCCATATAGGTAAATAGCTCACATTACCAAGCTCAACAATTTTCTTAAAACAATCACTACTTTATGAAGACTACATTCAACTTTAAATCTATCAATGTGGGATTGTTGTAGCGAAGAAACCTATCATATTTACATGTAAAATAGATTAATACATTGATTCAAAATAAATGGTAATGCTGAGGACTATTCACAGGTTTATATTGGACCTAGGAGAATCGACCCGCTATCCTTCCACTGACAAGAGCAAAAGGTTACGCTGCCCTGTGAAACCAACCTCACGCAGTTTTCTTCAACTCTAAGGGCCACGAATACTAGGCCTTCACCCAAAATCCATAGCCCAACTCTCAACTTGGAATGGACAGGCCAAAGAACAACTCCAGCAACCCTAACCAATGGGCTAGCCAGTCTCCAACCACTTTGTTGCTTCCTTATAGGTTACAAGCTTACATTACCAAGCTCGGCGATTTCCTTAAGATAATGCCTACTTTATGAAGACAACCTCCAACTTTAAATTTATTAATGTGGGATTGTTGTAGTGGAGAAACCTATCATATTTACACGTAAAATAGATTAACATATTGATTCAAAACAAATGGCAAGCTCGATGTCTATAGTTCAAGCCACCAAAAATATATGTAAAAAAAAAAATAGATGTCAGGCTGAGGACTACCCAGAGATTCATATTGAGCCTAGGAGAATCGACCCGCTATCCTTCCACCGACAAGAGCGAAAGGAAGCTTACATTACCAAGCTCGGCGATTTCCTTAAGACAATGCTTACTTTATGAAGACTACATCCAACTTTAAATCTATTAATGTGGGATTGTGGTAGCGGAGAAACCTAGCCAAAATACATTGATTCAAAACAAATGGTAAGCTCGATGTCCATAGTCCAAGCCACCAAAAATATATGTATAAAAAAAAGTTGATGTCAGGCTGAGGACGACCTAGAGGTTTATATTGGGCCTAGGAGAATCGACCCGCTATCCTTCCACCGACAAGAGCGAAAGGTTACGTTGCTCTGTGAAACAAGCCTCACGCGGTTTCCTTCAACTCTAAGGACCATGGACACACCTAGGCCTTTGCCCAAAGCCCATAGCCCAACTCCCTACTTGAAATGGACAGGCCAAAGAACAACTCCAACAACCCTAACCAATGGGCTGAGCCATTTAAAACAATATCTACTTTATGAAGACTACATCAAATTTTAAATGTATCAATATGGGATTGTTGTAGTAGAGAAATCAATCATATTTACATGTAAAATAGATTAATACATTGATTCAAACAAATGGCAAGCTCGATGTCCATAGTCCAAGCCACCAAAATATATATGTATAAAAAAAAAAGTTGATGTCAGGACTACTCAGAGGTTTATACTGGGCCTAGGAGAATCGACCCGCTATCCTTCAACAGACAAGAACCGAAGGTTACGCTGCTCTGTTTAACTTGCCTCACGCGGTTTCCTTCAACTCTAAGGGCCATGGACACTAGGCCTTTGCCCAAAGCCCATAACTCAACTCCCTATTTTGAATGGACAGACCAAAGAACAACTCCAACAACCCTAACCAATAGGCTGAGCCAACCTCTAACCACTTTTGTTCCCCCATATGGGTTACAAGCTCACATTACCAAGCTCGGCGATTTCCTAAAGACAATATCTACTTTATGAAGACTACATCCAATTTTAAATCTATCAATGTGCGATTGATATAGCAGGAAAAGCTATCATATTTACTGTAAAATAGATTAATACATTGATTCAAACAAATGGTAAGCTCGATGTCCATAGTCCAAGCCACCAAAAATATATGTAAAAAAAAAAAAGTTGATGTCAGCCTAAGGACTACTCAGAGGCTTATACTAGGCCTAGGAGAATCGACCCGTTATCCTTCAACCGACAAGAAGGGAAGGTTACGCTGCTCTGTGAAACCAGCCTCACGAGGTTTTCCTTAACTTTAAGGGCCATGGACACTAGGCCTTCGCCCAAAGCCCATAACCCAACTCCCTACTTGGAATGGACAGGCCAAAGAACAACTCCAGCAACCCTAACCAATGGGCTAAGCCAGCCTCCAACCACTTTGTTGCTTCCTTATAGGTTACAAGCTTACATTACCAAGCTCGACGATTTCCTTAAGACAATGCCTACTTTATGAAGACTACATCCAACTTTAAATCTATTTATGTGGGATTGTTGTAGCGGAGAAACCTATCATATTTACATGTAAAATAGATTAATACATTGATTCAAAACAAAGGGCAAGCTCGATGTCTATAGTTCAAGCCAGCAAAAATATACGTAAAAAAAAAAGTGGATGTCAGGCTGAGGACTATCCAGAGATTTATATTGGGCCTAGGAGAATCGACCCGCTATCCTTCCACCGACAAGAGCGAAAGGTTACGCTTCTCTGTAAGAGAGCCAACCTCCAACCACTTTGTTGCTTCCTTATACCTTATAGGTTGCAAGCTCACATTACCAAGCTCGGCAATTTCCATAAGACAATGCCTACTTTATGAAGACTACATCCAACTTTAAATCTATTAATGTGGGATTGTTGTAGCGGAGAAACCAGGCCAAAGAACAACTCCAACAACCCTAACCAATGGGCTATGCCAACCTCCAACAACTTTGTTGCCCCCTTATTGGTTACAAGCTCACATAACCAAGCTCGGCGATTTCCTTAAGACAATGCCTACTTTATTAAGACTACATCAAACTTTAAATCTATCAATGTGGGATTGTTGTAGCGGAGCATGTAAAATAGATTAATACATTCATTCAAAACAAATGGAAAGCTCGATGTCCATAGTCGAAGCCACCAAAAATATATGTATAAAAAAA
This sequence comes from Cucurbita ficifolia, assembly GCA_033971965.1. Lineage (NCBI taxonomy): Eukaryota > Viridiplantae > Streptophyta > Magnoliopsida > Cucurbitales > Cucurbitaceae > Cucurbita > Cucurbita ficifolia. The sequence continues at coordinate 5,048,742 of CM066971.1, forward strand.
AAGTGTATGGCAGGCTGAAGACTACCCAGAGGTTCATATTTGGCCTATGAGAATCGACCCGTCATCCCTTCCACCGAAAAGAGCGGAAGGTTATGCTGCTCTATGTAGAAACCAGCCTCACGCAGTTTCCTTCAACTCTAATGGCCATGGACACTAGGCCTTCGCCCCCATTATATTATATATAATATAATAATGAATATAAGAAATTTCAATATCACTATATAAAATAAAGGTTATGTAATTCAAATAGCATAGTAAAAAAAATAAATAAAGAAAAGAGTAAAGAACTAAAAAACCTAAAATCAAAATAACCAAAAATAAGGAAAATAATAAGAATTTTCAATGTCATTTGAATTTAAAAAAAATAAAAATTGACAGGTCAAAGAACAACCCTAACAACTAATAGGCTAAGCCAATCTCCAACACCTTTGTTGCCCCCATATGGGTTACAAGCTCACATTACCAAGCTCGATAATTTCCTCAAGACAATGACTACTTTATGAAGACTACATCCAATCTTAAATCTATCAATGTGGGATTTTTGTAGTTGAGAAACCTATCATTCTCACCTCTTCAAAAAGTTTTAAGGTCTCAGATTTTAATATTTTATATTCAGTTACAACATATTATGAGTTTAATTTATGTAATTTTGATGTTTTTTTTAAAAATAATTCCATATTTACTTGTAAAATAGATGAATACATTGATTCAAAAAAAATCCGTTGACAATTATAGACATCCAAATATTCAACATCAAAATATTCATACAAAAATTACAAAAAAAATTTGGAGAGTTTTAAATTTACATTTATGAAATTGGAAAAAAAGTAGTTGGCAAGCTCGATGTCCTTAGTCCAAGCCACCAAAAATATATGTAAAAAAAGTGGATGTCAGGCTGAGGACTATCCAGAGAGGTTTATATTGGGCCTAGGAGAATCGACCCGCTATCCTTCCACCGACAAGAGCGGAAGGTTACGCTCCTCTATGACCATTGAGAATTTCATGAGAACCACTCTAAAAGTAGTTCAATTTGATGAAAAACTAAAGAGGTCCAGTTTTAGGGTTGATGTGGCTGGTTCAGTTGAACCGGCCACGTCATCGTCTTCCACCTCCCACAGGGGAAGGACACGACTCGTGGCGTTGCTCCTCTGTCTGAAAAACGGAGTCTGCAAGCTCATTCTAGAGCATTTTTCCCCTCGATTCCTCCATAAAACATAAAGATGAACTGTCAAGGAAGAGTTTGGGATAAATATCTCACCTGCTCGTGAACTACAGCGTAGTTATAGACATTCAAAGTCGAGGGAAAACTCATTTTCTCGCTGGAGTAAACCCAGGAGGTGTTGTTATTGGTTACGACGATGAAGGCACTCTCAGGCCATGCCTCCTTCACCAAAGATCCTCCTTACACCTTTCTTAAACTAAAGGCATAATTCTTAGAGGTTGTTTGGGCGTGGTTGAGGAAAATTTTGAGTTCCTTCCCTCGGTCTGCAACTTAACCTAGAACACGATTTTTTCGTCTATTGGTCATCTCAAACTAGGCCGTCTTAGCCCTCGATTCCCTCATCAAGCATGTTCCATTTAGTTCCCTCAAGCTATTGGAAACATCAATTTCGGATTTTAAGAGTTGTAAGCAAGAATTCAAATTTCTTCCCCAAAACTTACCGATATCGAATTTCTTCAATTACGCTTGTTCTTAAGGTTGTCTCCCTTCGAGGCCTTCTTCGAAAATGATCCTTAGGTGTGTAGAAATTGATTCGGATAGGATTTGTCCGTCGACAATGTCTATAGCTTCGGATTAGATTTCAAGCTTTGCTTGGAGTTTCTTTAATGGCGGACAGAGTTCGGGGATACGATAGGGGAACTTTTGAAGCTTCCTTCCTTCACCAAACCTCTAGGTAATCCTCTTTAAAACGTGTAGGAACATGTTTGTTTGAAAAAGATGGACTATAGCTTCCGAATTTTGAGAATATCCGAGGATACAATACCCAAAATCTCAACGATCTTAACACTCAATAAAGGTCTCGATTGAGCTCGATTCTTGTTCCTATTAGTTTCTCTTAAAGGTCTCGATTGAGCTCGATTCTTGTTCCTATTAGTTGCTCCTACCGCCATTAAATCGTCTAGAATCATCACAATTTCTTACCTTAATTTGAATTCAAGTCGTTGGATATGCTGTGCGTGACTGCGCTAGATTGGATATGCTAAGTCAGTGTGCGTGACTGCGCTAGATTGGATATGCTAAGTAAGTGTGCGTGACTGCGCTAGATTGGATATGCTAAGCTGTGAGTGTGCTAGATCCTCCCCAATTTTGGTGTAGTCTCGAAAAAATTCTTAAATCAACACTTTAAAATCAATTAATTTATTTGTGTTAAAGTTGCTACTCACAAATAGAAAATAAGGTCCCACCAAGATTTGAACTTAAGTTACTAGGTTCAAAGTCCAATATCTAACCACCAGACCATATGACGACAAATTATATAAAATTTGTGTATAATAAATGTTTGAACTTTAAAAAATAAATAGTAGTCATGTACTTAACTTTGAAAATAAGTAACTTTGAAAATGATTAATGTGTCCTCATTTTTTTAGTTTTGTATTTGATAGGGTTTCAACAGATTAAAATAAATTAATTTATTAGATCACGTGTACAATTATTCTACCATTCTTTTTCAACCCTCCGAACATATACATGGTTAAAAAAGTTGTGAAATAAGTATTTTATCAATATGAAGTGGATAAGAAAAATTTAGAGGCATTCCGAGTATTGGATTTTAGACCTCTTGCTCGCTAAGCAAGAATCATACCCTAGATCTTTTACTTTCATTTCCGAGAACTTTTCTATTTTAGTCCAACTTCTGCACTGCCGGACATTTCAAGAATTGAACTTATGGTCTTTTATCATTAAAATAGAATTTTTAAACTTTTAAAATGTCAGCTTAATGGAGGTACAATTATTAGTTATTGCTTGATATTTTGCTCGCTATTGACTTATGATTCTACTTATGAACAAAAGGATTAAGAATCAGATTCAAAGACCTCTCGCACCAAACGCTTGAATCATACCACTAGACGAACAATATTCTTACCATTATTATTGTAACACTCCAAAAATGAAGAAAATTAGCTCCAACAAGAATAAGCCGCCCATGTAAAGACCGAAAGAATCCAAGGAAAGAAAATAAGAGGATTAAGCAAGGACACAAAGGTCTTAAGCAAGTCATTTCTATACCGTAACGTTCGCTCTTTAGAAAATGACGAACAGGTCATATTTCCACTTTTGAAGGAATTTTCCAAATTTTTAATTCCTTATATTAAGGAATTTCAACCTGCTCAAGGGAATGACCAACAAGGGATGAAGAAATTTTAGAAAAATTATGGATTTTTGGAGAAAAATAATAATAAAATGTTTAGAAAAGTGGCAAAACACCAAAATACCCCTAAAATTATGGATAATTACGGATATGCGATTGTGCTAAAAATTAGAACAACCTCCTGCACAAAATCCTCGAATCTCAAAATCCAGCCATTGGATCTCCTCCAAAATTGGACACGATCTAGAACATTTACAAGTCATCAAATCCAACGATCAAAATTTAAATTGGATGACGGTAGCTCATTGATCGAAGATGTTATTTTCGACGGATTTTTAAGAAAATTCAATCTCCAAATCACGACGATTCTAGAGGTTTCAACGTCGGTGGAAGCTTCCCCTAAAAAGTCTGAAGTTCGGGCAACAATATGGAACAAGAATCGAGCAAGGTCGAGCTCTCAATCATAAGCTAGCGTTTAGATTTTGGGTCTCCTACTCTTAGATTTCTTTCAAATTCGAGAGCAATTCTCAACCATTTTCCTTAAAACTCGTTCCTATAGTTTCTAAACAAGATTACCCACAAGTTCTATGAAGGAATAGAGTGCTAAAAGTGCCTAGAAACTGTTCTCCCAATTCAATCCGCCATTGAAGAGTTTTAAGAAAAACATGAAAATACAATCGGAGGATACACGATAACTCTTCGAGCAAGAATAATTCCAATCCATTTCTGTACCGCCAAGAAATGTTTTCATAGAAGATCACGAAGAGAAATAACCTCAGGAATGAGCCCAATTGAAGGAAGTCAGTTTCAAGCTCAAATTTGGGTAAGTATCGGATTCCTGTCTACAGTCAATTTTCCTTTAATTTAAGGATTCCTTTAGCTTCAGAGGATGAATTTGAGTAACTTTGATGAAGGAATTGAGAGCTGAAACGTCGTAGAACAAACTACCCAAGAGAACGAAAATCTAGTGTTTTGAGTGAGTTGCAGACCAATAACGATTTCTGGAAATTAAGGTCCAACACTCAAAGACGTTCCTCCAAACAAATTCATTTAGCTTGAGGAAAGGATGTGGAAGAGGTCCCATGAAGAAATGGGGCCTTGAAAATCCCTAGAATTGGCTACCAAATAAAAAATCCTCTATTTTTGCTATGACGAGAAATCAGTTTTTGGACAAACTTTGGAAGTGAATATCTTGAGCTACAATTCACGAGATGGTGTGAAATCAATCCCTAGCTCTTGTTTGTAACAAAATCTTTAAGTTTCATGAAGAAATTGAGGGGAGAGACGTTGTGAATGGTGTTGTGGAGCTTGAGTTTCAGACGGTGGCGCAAAGGATGCGTGCGTCTTCTTCCTGTTCAGAGGAAGAAGACGATGACGTGGCCGGTTCAGTTGACCTAGTGGTTGTTACGTTCCTAGCTTAGGTTAAGGTTGTAATTAAAAGCCTACATACAAGTAGGCAATTTATTGAGTTCTTAAACACTTCATATTTACATTTTTTTTAGGTAACTAGGAGTGGGTCGTGGTTACGTTCAGAGCTTAGCTTAAGGTTTTGTAATTAAGAGCTGAATTCTTATTCACTTCATGTTTACATTTTTTTCAAGTAACTAAGAGTGGATCGTGGTTACATTTTTATTTATGTAACTATTTATTTAGGTAACTAGGAGCTATACGAAATATTTACTAGTTTGCAAACAATTTCTCATGCATTCAATTTAATATTGAGTTGTTTTAATTTCAACACAACATTTCATATATAAAGAATTGAATTCGGGACCTCTCACACCCAAAGCAAGAATCATACTACTAGACCAAAGGTTTAAATTCTCACATTATTTTTTTATGTTTTATTGAATTTATAATCATTATTTTATTAATAAACAAAGAGAGTATTAATGAAATCTATGTGGAAATATTATTATCCCACCTTTAAAAATATTTAATAGGCCATTCCATTAGTCTTTGTATCTAATATGGTTTTGACACTTTTAAATAAATAAATTGATTAGTATTAGTGCTACACTCACAACAATAAAAAACTAGGTCCCACCGAGATTTGAACTCAGGTTATTGGATTCAAAGTCCAATGTCCTAACCACTAGACCATGAGACAACAAATATTTATAAGATTTGTGTGTAATAGATCTCTGAACTTTTAAGACACCTAAGTAATGTGGAACTTTATACACGACCTTAAAAGGGGGTTATCAGGTTACTAGTAAGTTTTCACGCCCATGGAATCACGTTAGGTTGCCCTTTAATGTTTCGCTAAGTTAGAACTAATGAGTTGTGATGCTACTCCATGATATAATGTATAAGCCTATGTTAATTTATAAACCATGTTCCAAGAATATATGTAGGATCAATTCAATATGATGGTAAATAAGTTGCTAGGATTCATACCCAAAAGTGACTGTTATCTCCCATCACGCGGTGTGTGACGATGCCCATATTCCTCTTTTATGTGGGATGCCCTACACTATGTAACATGAGCAGGATGATAAGGAGGGCCTCCTATTTTCCTCACTTAGATGAGATACACTGCATCAGAATTTACTAGCAGGATGATACAATCATGATAGCACCACTCTTGTGTTCACAGGAAGAAAACTAAAGGTTACTTTAGGAAAAAGTTTTTAGGAACAAAAACTGACATGTAAGAATATAAGCTCTAAGTGTCAAGCCCCTGATAATTCAATAAGAGATAACATTCTAGTAAGGATGCCATTAAGAACCTACAAGTAGGCTACTTATTGACTTTTTATTCCCTCCATGTTTACATTTTTTTTTCAGGTAACTAGGAGTTGGTCGTGGATGGGAGCGTACTTTAGAGCATGGGTGATAAGACAATCCTAATCCTCAGCCCAACGATCTAAGCTTTTTTTGGAGCAAAAACCCTTGAATCAAAGAAATTAACACCTTCTTAAACAAAATTCGGATCAACCAAGAGATAAGGCTAAAAGTAGATTACCGATCAAAGATCTAGATTTGAAACATTTTGAGTCAGTCCACAATTGAACTTGATCATGGCTTGATTGAATGGCTCGAATGTAATCTATCATAAGAATTGTTTCAAATCTCTAAGGGTGGAAATCTAAACTTGAGGGCTTCGTTTTATTCATAAAAAATCTCCCTTTACATAGTAATTTGTGGGTATTTACAGTCTCCCACAAAATAAACTTCAACTCTTCAAATGCTTACTAAATGATTGAGTGGCTATGATTGGTAAGTTGCTCCCACTCCCCTATAAATCTCAGCAAAAAAAGTAGAAGTTATAACCACAAATAACTTCCCACCCTTATGCCCAATACAACAAGTTATGGAATTACAATAATAAATAAAGTTTGCAAATAAATTATCAATCAAGTGCTATTTATAGCAATTCCATCCTTCACTTCATCCGGGAAAATATTCATTTCTGAAACTCCAAAATGTATCACATGAAATGGTGGTTGAATCGAGTCTGTCCAATTTTGTAAAGGAAGAATGAATGTTTGTTGAATATTCTTGGCCTTGGATTGTATAATAAGTCTAGTTGAAACATTTGGAGCATCATGATACTTATCAGAGGGCCATGAATAACCTTCATCTTTAACTTAGTATATGTAACACCCCAAACTCACTGCTAGCAGATATGTCCTCTTTAGGCTTTCCCTTTCGGGCTTCCCCTTAAGGGTTTTAATACCCGTTTTCTAGGAAGAGGTTTACACACAAAGAATGTTTTGTTTCCATCTCCATGAAATGTGGGATTTCACAATTCACCCTCCTTCAAGGCCAGTGTCCTCACTGGCACGAGTTTCTCTCTTTAATTGATGTGGGATCTCACAACAACCCCCTTTGGGGTCCAGCGTCCTCGTTGGAACTCGTTCCTCTCTCCAATCGACGTGGGATCTCACAATCTACCCCCCTTCGAGACCTAGCATCTTCGCTGGCACTCGTTCTTCTCTCCAATTGATATGGGATCTCACAATCCAACCTCTTTGGGGCCAATGTCCTCGCTAGTGCTAGTTCCTCTCTCCAATCAATGTGGGATCTCACAATCCACCCCTCTTTAGAGCTCAGCGTTCTCGCTGGCATACCGTCTGGTGTCTTGCTCTGATACCATTTGTAACAATTCAATCCTCTTCTGGCTTTCCCTTTCGGGTTTCCCCTCAAGATTTTTAAAACGCATCCACTAGGGAGAGGTTTTCACACTCTTATAAAGAATGTTTCGTTCTTTTCTCCAATGAATCAAGCCGCAAAATGATCCTTTTGTTCTTCATGTCTAATTAGGGTTCATTTAGATCCCTAATTGGAGGGCTAATGATGAGGAAAGAAAAACACCAGAAAAAAGAGAGAGAGAATGAAGGAGGTTGAGGAGAAAGAGAGGGTTTTTAAATTAAAAGAAACAGTTGGAATGCTTGATCCAATTATGAGGAGTCCGATTATGGCCATAGATCCTTCATTAAATTTATTACAATGAGAAGACTCAATATGAACATTTAGATAGTCCAAATTTACAAAAAAAAAAAAAAAAATTGAGAATGATGGAGAGGTAAGGATTTTGTGTTTGGTTCTTGTTTTCTTCAAATTTAAGATATATATTTTTTTAATAAGCTTTTGAACTTTTAATACTTCATATTATTGTGTTTTCAAGTCACGTGTGAAATTTGGTAGCCATTGGTATGCTTAAGATGGTAAACAGGGAGAGGTGTAAAATGACCATAATGCCTTTCGCCCAAAATACCCCCGTTACACCTTACTAATGTGGAATTTATATACAATCTTGAAAGAAGGTTATCAAGATATTAGCAAGTTTTCACACTCATGGGATTGCATTAGGTTGCTCTTTAATGTTTACTTAAGTTAAAGCTAATGAGTTGTGATGCTACTCCATGATATAACGTACAAGCCTCGGTTAATTTATAAACCATGTTCCAAGATTATATCTATGATCAATTGAATATTATGGTAAATAAGTTGCTACATGCTCAAAAGTGACCGTTATCTCCCATCACACAGTAAGTGACGAGGCCCCTATTCCTCTTTTAGTTTGGATGCACGGTGTTACAACCTAACAATGGTTGTGCCCCGAAGTAAGTCATCGAGGACGATGACTAGTTTAAGTGGGGGAGAATGTCACAACCTAACTATGAAGAGAGTAGGTTGTGACCCTCACGTTGTACCAAGAGAAGCGGACGACTCACGTTGTACCAAGAGAAGCGGCGACCCTCAAGTGGCTCTATCCGGCAATACGAGGGTCTAGACAAGTGTCATGATGCGACCGAGGAGGACGGTGCATCATCTAACACACCACATAGAGTGGACATTGAAGACAAGTCAAGACATAAGGAAGATAGTGATATCGAATAGACAAGAGTGGCAAAGACAGGCTTGTTGAAGGGCCAGGTAGAGAAAGAAACCGACGACGCTCCGGCAAAGCCAAACCATACGAAATCGACTTCGAAACCTCCGATCTACACTACAAAAATAATTCAAGAGACCTTTACACACACCAGGGATAGATTTCGACATTGCTTACATGTCATACACTGTCAGGGAAGGAAGACAGAACATCAAGTTTTTGGACATTCTCAGATCTGGGAGTCTCAGACCCTTTTCGAGCCAAACTAACACCATAAACGGGATTAGGGGGAAGAGGAGACCAGAAACGGAAGAAAAAAGGGAGAAAAAAGGACATCGAAACGGCGTTGCCGAGGAGAGAGAGAGACCACCGAAAAAGTCTCGCAATTAATCGGGCGAAAGAGACGAAGTCCGACCGAGGTCCAGACCCGCGACCTGAACCGATACGACCTAATCTAGTCCAAATCCTCGACCGACGAAACCCCCGTGGCTTAGACGCCTTGGCCCAAACTAGAAAGCCCAATTACTGCCTAACCCATCAGCCGCGACCCGAGACCAAAAACCAAACCGACCCGAGACACGCAAGCCCAATCAAATACCGACGCTGACAGCCCAAACCCACTCGGCCCAACGAATTAACCCACGCCTGGTCCACTACCCACGGTCAGCCCAGACCCACGATTTCAACCCAAAAACCCACGCCTTGAATCGACAATTCGCGCCTCGGCCCGACTTCCGCTAGCACACGCGGCCGCTCCCATCTGCGCCACGTGTCAGCATCCAACGCAAAACTCTCCTCAACTCTGGCGACGGTGGCTTCTCGGTTCCGACGGCTTATTCGGCTCGAAAAACCTATTTCCGACCTGGTGTAGAGGCAAGTCGATTGTGTTGTAGACAATTGAACATGCACACGCAGGCGGCGTGTGTGGTCGAACAAGCTTGGATTCCGCATAGATGTTCGATTGGCAAAGACAAATCTTGCCTATGGTCCGATGAACCCACAAAGCCCGGGCGAAAAATATATGTATGGGGCTTAATTTCCATTCAGGAAGGTCGTTAGAATGTCAAGATCACGACACCGCACAGTTTGAAAAAGTAAAACCGTGACACACGAGAAACTAATGGTTAATCGTTGAAGTTCAACATATCTGTACAAAGCAAGTGTGGATCCCAGTTTGCACCTCCCCTAGACACACCATTGTTAAGTACGCGTCTGTACTGATCATTGGAGAAGTACAATGTACATGTACACACAAAATACATGAGGTCCTTATTGAGGATTAAATTTTTTGGAAAATATTAAAACATAAATGGTTAAATAAATTGTTTTTAAATAATGAGGAATAAAACATGGTCATGTTGATGACAACATTAATAAATAACTAATAATATTTTTAATAAAATGTGAAAAACAAAATAAATACGCCAACCATGGGGCTCAAACCTACAACAACAAGGTTAAGAGCCTTGCGCTCTACCAACTGAGCTAGACGGGCTTTTTGCAAATTTTTAACAACTTTATATTTAATTTTTTTCATAAACTTATTTCGTTTCATTTCTTTTATAGCAATTTCCGTAGTCCTTATTGAGCATACAGTCCTTGTGTCAAAACTGAGGTTCAGTCGCAGTTTTGTTTGACATGGCTGGTTCAGGTTAATGGGCTACGTCATCGTCTTCTTCTTTTGAAAGGAAGATGTTTACGACCTAAAGTTCCTTCGTTTGAAAACGCTTCTCTCTAACTCTATTCACGACATTTCTCTCCTCAATTTCTTCATGAAACTTTAAAATGGTGTTACAAGGAAGAGCTAGGGATTGATTTCATACCTTCTCGTGAACTGTAGGCTAAACTATTCACCTCCAAAGTTCGTCGAAAAATAGTTTTCTCGCCGGAGTTCAACCCATAAAATTTCTATTGGACAACCATTTCTAGAGGTTTTTAGGATCCGATTTTTTCATGGAATCTCTTCCGTATTCTTTCCTCTAGCTAAAGTAATTGGTTTGGAAGAACATCTTTAAGTGTGTAGTCTTAATTTTGAGAAATTATCCTCGATTCATAACTTACCAAAAAACGTACAATTTCAGCTTGGTCTAGGACGTTTTGGCTCTCGATTTCTTTATCAAAGTTACTTAACTTAATCTTTTGAAGCTAAAGGGATGCACAAACACATAGAGGCATTCTTATGGCAGTGTGTTATGTAACTTAGTAACAAAATTTTTAACATTTGGCGCGTATCTTAAGAAAAAGAATGTCTATTTTTTACTTTGATCCTACTAATGAGATAAAATATCAAGAATTGCACAAATAGGTCATTTGGTGCGTTGTATAGAGAAATGTTGGAGGAATGACCATAGTAAGGAGGGGACCACAAGGTAGCAGCTAATGTCATGAAACAAGTGGAAAAGAGGCCACATCATCATTAAAATTTAGAGAATCGAGGCGCTATTTAAAGACAGATACCCTAAAAGGAAAAAAAAAGTATGCCTAAGAGGGGTCGATTTGCTTTGAATTCGAGTTTGAATTTCATTCATTATTCACTCAAAAGTGCAAGCCTGATTAGTGAGGTCTTAAAAACTTCATAGAATGAAATGAATGATCAATCATTCCATTTGTGCTTGAAGATAGTAGGCTTTGGATACCAATTGCTTGGATGCTTTTAAAAGCCTCGAAATGATTTGTAGAAAAAATGCTAACATATATTCGAGGGCGATCTCAACAAAAGTAGAGGAGAAGAACACAAAAGTGAGCGAGAGCAACCTCCATCAACTTTTGGATCTACACGAAGGGGGAACTTTAGTATAGTCGGGGAAGATAAGCTTTAACTATTTAACATTCGAATGTTTTGTAACTAGATGTGAGGAAGGGGTGTAATGCTTGGCTACTTTGATCTTATCAATGATAGTTGGGTTGTTTAAGATTACTCATGCTTTAACACTTTGAAGTCTTGATAGTCTAAGAGAGATATTGAAACTAATACTAAACCGTTAACAGTTAGTTGATGGGTTGCCTTCTGAAAATCCTCATTTACACATAAAATCATTTACAGGAGTGGGTAACTCCTTCAGATCAAAGGGAGTTAACAAGGATTGAATCAGATTAAGTCTATTTTCCTACTCATGAAGGGATGCCGCAAAATCTTGGTTAAAGACTCTACCTCTGAAAACAATTAACTCAAGGAACACTTTGGCCTAGAAGTTTTTAATCAAGTATTTTTTACCCACAAGAAATGTCAAATTCATAAATTAAGTACTAGCCTTTCAACAATTTGATGATCAGACGTTGATTGAGGCATGAGAAAGGTTCAAGGAATACAGAGAAAATTTCTGTATAACAAAATACCTCGTTGCATACAAATGAAAACCTTCTACAATGGTCTAAACAATACATAAAGCAAGTGGTAGATGCCTCTCCAAATAAAGTCATTCTATTAAAAACTTATAACGAGGCTTATGAGATATGGGTGAGAATAGCCTCTAATAAATATCCATGTTCAGAGTTGAAAAGCAATCCTAGTAAAAGAGACTAAAGGAATAATGGAACTAGACACACTAACATAATCAATGCTAAATTAGCCGCATAAACTAATATTATGCAAAACTTAGAACTGGGTCAAGGATTAGCAACAAAAACACCGCTACAATGGTAACCCAAACAATAGAATCGTGTATATTGTGGCGAGGAGCACACATTTGATCAGTACCCAAACAACCTAGCTTCAATCTTTCATGTGGGGAACCAAAGTAATTTGAAAAATACTCCCTTCTCAAATATATAACGGAAAAACTACCCAAATTTTTCATGGAAGAACTCAAACACACTCAATATTCTATTGGTGGAGGCACTACTACAGATGCCCAATTACGTCAAGTTTTTGAAGGGCATCTTGAATAAAAGAAAGAAATTTGAGGAATTCAAAGTCTAGTCATGAATGAAAAATGCAGTCAATCCTTAGTAATAAAATCTCATTAAAGGAGAAGGATCCATGGTCGTTCACTATTCTAATAGCAATAGAGTGAAAAGAGTTATGTAGAAACCTTATGTGATTTAGGGGCAAGCGTAAGCTTGATGTCGTTATCCATTTATAAGATGTTAGGCATTAAAGAATCAAGACCTTCAACTGTGACGTTGCAGCTTATAGGTCGGTCATTATAAAGTTTGAATGAAGTATTTCCACATTAAATAATCATGATATGTATACAGTAACGACCATTTTGGGTCGTTACAAAATTTGTGAGAAGAGAAGCCACACAGACTTTTATGTTATCTTCTTTATAGTTCTATTTGATAACGTGATTACAACCACCAAACAAAATAACTAAATCTAATTTGTAATTGAATTGCCTACCAAAGATGTTCACGCAAGCTCGCCTTATTGGATTGAAATTGGTTATATTATAGCCTCATTAATTCAGGTATAAAATTATGTCCAAAACAAGATAAATTTACCTGAAATATTAAAATATATCTTTTAAACAAAATTGAAAAATTGAAAAATAATTATTCCTAAAAAGAAGTAAAAATTTAACAAACCAACAATTATCCGAAATAAGAAACGTCACCTCTTACACGGAACGTATACAAATTGTGTGACTGAAACAAAAAAAAAAAAAAATAAGAATTTAAGAGATTGATCATGCTATATATGACTAGTGTGAGATCCCACATCAATTGGAGTGGAGAACGAAACACCCTTGATAAGGGTGTAGAAACCTCTCCCCAACAGAAGCATTTTAAAAAACCTTGAGGGAAAAATCGAAATAGAAAGCCGAAAAAAGGACTCGTGAAAACCTCTCTCTAATAAACTCGTTTTAAAAACCTTGAGGGAAAGATCGAAAGGGAAAGCCCAAAGAGGACGTGTGGAAACCTTTCCCTAATTGACGCGTTTTAAAAACCTTGAGGGAAAGATCGAAAGGGAAAGACAAAAGAGGATAATATATGCTAGCAGTGGGCTTGAGCCGTTACAAATGATATCTGTTAACAACATTCACATGGTATCAGATCCCTTTCGGTTTAACAACCTTGATCCTTTCTTCTCAATGGCTTCCGAATCCTCTTATCATCTTCTTCCTTTCAAAACTCTAATCCATATGATCACCATCAAACTTTCTTCCTCCAATTATCTTCTTTGGAAAAACCAACTTCTCCCTCTCCTTGAGAGTCAAGACATGCTGGCCTATGTTGATGGAACTATGGTTCCACCCCCTCGCTTTGAACCAGAAACCTCCTCAACACTCATCCCCAAATATTTGGCATGGAGAGCAGCCGATCAACGACTTCTCTGTCTCCTGCTCTCCTCTCTCACTGAGGAAGCCATTGTTGTTGTCATTGATCACTCCACTGCACGTGATGTTTGGCTTGCGTTCGAAACTACGTTCAGCCATCATTCGAAAGCTCGTGAACTGAGACTCAAGGATGACTTGCAGCTGATGAAACGTAGCACCAAACCTGTTGCTGAGTCTGCCCGTGCCTTCAAAACAATTTGTGACCAACTTCATGTCATTGGTAGACCCGTCGAGGACATTAATGAAGTGCACTGGTTCCTTCGTGGACTCGGCACCGAATTTTCAGCTTTTTCTACTGCTCAAATAGTTGTCATCCCTATCCCCTGTTTTGCAGATTTAGTCTCTAAAGCTGAAAGTTTTGAGTTGTTCCAACGCTCCCTTGAGTCCTCTGACTCCACTCCTACAGCATTCACAACCACTAATCGTGGTCGCACCCATGGAAACCCCCCTACTTACTCTAGCAACCAGCGAGGTCGTTCTTATTCCCACAAAAAAAAACTCTTCTAATCGAGGGCGAACCCACTCAGGTCAGAGTCGTCGACCACCTTACTGCTAAATATGCCGCAAAGAGGGCCATTATGCTGACCGCTGCAACCAACGGTATGTTCGACCTGATTCTTCTCATGCTCACCTTGCTGACGCCTTCAACATGTCATGTTCTATTGCTGGACCTGATGCTGCTGATTGGTTTTTGAACACTAGGGTTTCGGCCCATATAACTGTCGACCCATCTATTTTGGATCAGTCTAAAAATTACACGGGTAAGGACTATGTGATCGTAGGAAACGGTGCATCCCTACCCATTACCCACACTGGTACTCTTTCTCTTGTGTCAAATATTCACTTATTAGATGTCTTGGTGGTCCCTCATCTCAGTAAAAATCTTCTTTCAATCAGTAAATTAACATCTGATTGTCCTCTCTCCGTCACATTTACTAATAATCTTATTACTATCCAGAATCGTCAAATAGGAAGGGTGGTGGCAACCGGTAAAAGAGATGGAGAGCTATATGTGCTGTTGCGCGGCAACTCTACCTTTATTTCAGTCCTTAGAAACAGATCTTTACGTGCTTCATATGATTTATGGCATGCTCGCCTGGGTCATGGAATCATTTTGTTATTTCTTTTTTAAATAGAAAAGATCATCTTTCTCTTACGTCTTTATTGTCTTCTCCATCACTATGTAATACTTGTCAGCTTGCGAAAAGTCATCGATTGCCTTATTCCCACAATGAACGTAGGTCGTCTCATGTGTTAGATCTTATTCATTGTGATCTTTGGGGGGTACCAAATTTACTAGCACCTATTTCAAAACTCATTTACGTAATTCTGGCATCCACCATTAACTCTCTTGTCCATATACACCTGCTCAAAATGGTCGTGCTGAGAGAAAACATCGTCATGTGACTGAGACTAGCTTGGTCCTTCTCTTTCACTCTCATCTTTCTCCTCGTT
>CM066971.1:5064227-5097038 GCA_033971965.1 Cucurbita ficifolia
AAACCTGTCCCTACCAGATGCGTTTTAAAAATCTTGAGGAGAAAAGCCGAAAGAAGACAATATCGATATTCTTCTTTGTTAACTCTTTTAGGCCGCCATGATGTAGGTGACCAAAGCGGAGATGCCATAGTGATGTCTTGTCTTCTACGTCGACTCGCAAACACTTTTCTCCTATGCTTCTTAAATTCAGTTTGTACATCCGATTTCTTCCTATCTCGACTCGAGCAACCAAATGCCCTTGCTTGTCCTTCAGGTGTGACATGCGGTCTTTTAAAAATATAATATCGAGTAACCTCTCTCTGTGAGTTGCTGTTAGGATTTATGCCCTAAAGCTTCGTAATTAATTACTTAGTTTTTAACAATAATTTTTATTATTTTATTGGTAATTTAATTGTTATCCATTGTATGAAAATCCAAGGTTATTAATGTAATCTTGAACAGTTGATGGTTGACATACAAGAGGATCGTGTTCAAGTAATAACATAAAGAGTCTATAGTATATGGATAAGGTTGGGTGTCTTATCCTGGTTACACTATTGATATGGCCCACTTTGTAATCGTTACAAATGATTTGATCCAAATCGTTCATGTGTAGAAATGCAAGTGGGGGTATCCTATACAATGAGTTTTTATAAGACTGGACCAAGAAATATTTAACCTCTCTTTATAAATCCGTTAATTGAGAAGATTAATATTTCACATGATAATCATATGCGACTCAATCTTAATCTTGAGTTAGTTATGAACTCCTGCCTGTGAGGGCATGTCTTTAATTTACATGGGTGAGAATGGCTCTGTTAGCCGATTCAATATGCCTACCATTTTGGGGACTTGACCAAATAGCGAGTTGGGAACATAATATCATGAGATGGAATTCACTTCTTTCCATATAAGGAAAGTAGATGAGTTGTTCTCTTAAGTACTGATTTAGGGACTTGAACAATGAGGCCCCACCCTCTCATTGGCCCGAGAGGGACTTGGTTTATGATTGGCATAGTGACCACAATTATAACATTTGTCAGAGTTGCAATCATTCGCATAGTGACCAAATTTGTGACATTGTAGCACTGAATGTTGGAATAAATTGATCGGCCGCCTCTTCCTCGACTACGTCCTCTTCCACGCCAATTTGCTTGGCTCGACTGTCCCTTCTTTTTATAGTATCCTTCATGACTGTTGTCTTAACCATCGCGGCCATTTCCACGACTTCCACGACCACGACCTCTACCTTGAAATTTTTAGAATAGAGTACCTTTTCATCTTTGATTGACGCCTTCATTTGAAGTGCTTGATCGAGTGTTTCCGCCTTCTTTTTCTTACGTTGCTCGTGTGTCTCGAGAGAACCGATGAGCTTGTCGACCGTGAACGTCGCTAGGTCCTTTGACTCTTCTATCGCGCATACAACATTCTCAAAGTTGTTGGCTAATGATCTCAAAATCTTCTCCATAACTCGCGTCTAGGCTAACATTTCTCCGTTTCAGTTGAGTTGGTTTACCACAGTCTGTACACGCGTGATGTAGTCAGATACAGTTTTCGACTCCTTCATCTTCATGCTCTCCAACTCACCACGAAGAGTTTGTTGACGCACTTGCTTGACTCTGTCAGTTCCTTTGAACACTTTTCCTAAAATGTCCCACGCTTTTTTTGAAGTAGTTGCACTGGTAATCTTCTCAAATCCCGACTCGTCAACGGCTCGGAACAACATGTATAGTGCCGCCTTATCCTTTGATCACACCTCTTTCAACGCCTTGTTTTGTACCGCCATATAACCCGTGGTATCTTTCGGTTCTTCAAAACCTTCTTTGATCTCCTCCCATGCATATTGAGAATCGAGAAGAGCTTTCATTTAGTTGCTCCAATTCTCGTAGTTTGTCTTCGTTAGTCGCGGTAGCGGCATTTGACCCATCACATTCGCCATTGGCTCTGATACCAAATTTGTGAAAGAAATCTCACGAATTTGTGAAAGAAATCTCACGCACACTAATTTTTCTTTTGAGAGTGGAGAGACAAAAAAACACTATATTTATCTGAAAACTAATGCTCTATTACTTCTCTGTCTTTTTTCTTTTTTCTCTTTTCTCTGCTTCTTCACAATGGAAAGAACATTGTATTTATAAGCATTCACATGCTTTTATAAAACTAATTATAGCCATAAGAATGCCACTATTTCCTGAGCCATAAAAAGCCACTATGTCCTATAAAGACTCTTCGCCTTTTTCATTTACCACTAATTTTTGAATTTAAAACCTACTAAAATTAACTAAAAATAACATTTAATGTTTATTCAACACCAACCTTGCCTCGGTTGTTACTAGGTTAACTTTCCTTGCATTAAAAGATGAAAGGTTATACTTTTGGAAATCCATTAGAAAACACGATTCTACTTTCAATCCCCATGATTCCTTGGGGACCTGTATTGCCAGAGCAGCCATCATGTAGTACCTAGCTCGTCTTGGTTTCTAGAGTAGACGTCATGAATGATAGTAGTGTCTTCAGCAAAAAGTCTAACACAGGAGTTCTGACAAAGGAACGAGTCAAGGTCGACGACGTGATGCCGTAAACTAGTCTCGAAGACAGTCTAGGGACTACACGGGTAGACACTCAATGAGGAATCAATTGGAACTTCAAGACCTATATATTAGCTTAAAGCACTATAAGGGTGAGCCCGAACATCTTATAAACCAAAGGAAAGTCGTGGGAACCTAATAGGAAAATGAAGCGATGAGAGTCGACAAATAGGTTGCTTACTGAGTATATTTTTATACTCACCCCTTTTTCCTTTTTTTTTTTTTTTTTTTTTGCTTCAAGTACTCATGGAGGTGGGGAGTTGCTAGGGAGCTGTACTGTTACTGAGGGGTGTCGTACCGTACCGGAGCGTCAGTCTATTTTTAAATTTCTGTTTATTTTATATTTTGTCTTATAATTTTTCCCGTTTGTAAAATTTTGTACGTCATCTTATAATTGAATTTAATCTTGTATTTAATTTTGGTGTTGTTGACTGTTTTTTTATTTAAATTTTATCATATTTTATTTTTTATTTTATTTTATTTGTATTTATATTTATTTTCTCTGTCGTCTTTTTAATCTTAATCTGATTTTTTAAGTCTTGAAAATCGGATAATATCTTTTCCAATACATTTTATTTGAATTGACATGTTCTAGATCATAACTATCACCATATTTATTTGGAAAAAATACCTATAAGAATCAAATTATAATTGTTCGTGGAACAACAAGATTAAAAAAAAATTAAAAACGGTGAATTTACTCCATCTCTCCCTAAACTACCCCAAACTATTTTACGTTGTTATAATTATTTTTTTGTTCTCTTCCATCACTAAAAGTTCTTGAAACCTATTCGTGCATGGTATACATTAGTGTTAAAGTAAAGATAATGACCATATGCATTCCTGTTCA
Source organism: Cucurbita ficifolia (assembly GCA_033971965.1). Taxonomy (NCBI): domain Eukaryota; kingdom Viridiplantae; phylum Streptophyta; class Magnoliopsida; order Cucurbitales; family Cucurbitaceae; genus Cucurbita; species Cucurbita ficifolia. The sequence continues at coordinate 5,067,645 of CM066971.1, forward strand.
TATGGAGATTGACACATGCAAGAAGGGTTGAAACGGGTGCATTAGAAGGGGCCGCGCGAACGCAGGCCCCCACTACCACAAATAATGACATAGGCTCTGCCGCTTCGGGCAGACCTTAGATGGGCACCCCTCCTTTGTGTGCAATGGAGGTCACCAATCTAAGCCATGGGCCTTCTTGATCGCCCATCAACCCCGTCCAGGCAAGTAAGTTTCTTGGATCGATAATGTGTTCTATTTATAAACTAAACTTGTAATTAAATCTAATAACACTTGGAGCAACCAATGCTTGCATGTTCTTGTTCTTGTTTTGAGAACGTGGAGATTGATCCTTGTTCTAGTTCTTATCCTTGATTCTTAGTTTTTTATCTTAGTTATTGTCCTGGTTCTTAGTCCTTCTTCTTGTTATTGAGCATCATATTTTAGAGAGTTTGAGACTTGTACCGTGCTACTTTAAGGCATTAGTGTGTGCTACTTTAAGGCATGAGTGTGTGATAAACTCACTTAATACATGTTCTTGAGGTGACCTTCTAATAAATTAAAAATCAAAGGCTCACTTGGAACTCATCTTAATTTAGGGTAGTATCATGTAGTATCATATTACTTAAAAATCAAGAGCTAGCCTAAAGCCTATCATGAGATATCACCGGATTGAAATCAAGGGTTAACTTTGAGCTACTTTTGGGTTAAGGTAGCCGTGTGGTTGCTTAAAAACGAAGGGTCATCCTAAAGCTTAACCTAAGATAGCATCCTTATGACTTAAAAATCAAGGGTTAATTAACCATTGAGCTCTTCTTGAGTAAGAGTAATCTTATAGTTGCATAAAAATCATAGGCTACCCTAAAACTTATCATGATGTAGCATCTCGATTACTTAAAAAATAAGTGTTAACTTAGAACTCATTTTAGTTAGAGTTACAAACTTGATTACTTAAAAATTAAGGTCTAACCCTAAGTATAAAATTAACTTATATGCACCTAGATCATCGTACTTAATAACCTTTAAGGCCTTAAAGGAATTCATTGAAGCACATATTTTTTAGGTTATTTGATAGAGGCATTCTAGTCCTTTTCCATATGTCAGGAACATTTTATAAATAATATGCATAAGTCAATCAAAACATCATAGGTCGATCATGAATCTTGGTTAGGGGTTACTAGGGGTAGTCTTGTCATTTTTTCTTGAGCCTTGACATACCCCTATTGTGATTTAGAACCTTTGAAATCTTGTATAATATAAGGTCATAGAGATTCTTAAGGTCTTTATAGGGGCATTTTGGTCATGTACCCACTTCTTTGATTTAGGTTCTCAACCTCTTTCAAACTTGTTGAAATCTTGAGTAAACCTTTATGTCCCGCATTTCTTAAATCCTTGGGTTATTTGGAAGGTGTTTGAGCCGTGAAATATCTTAAAGATCCCTAGGGGCATTTTGGTCTATTTAACCATAATTCTTGGTTTAGTCTCTAAACGTGTTTCAATGTCTTTGAACTATACATGATCCTTAAACATGATAAATTAAGGTCTCTTATAAAGTTTCATTGTATTTTGAAGTCACTTGGGTCATTAACAGGAAGTAGCTTATCTTAGGGGCATTATGATCATTTTACATCCTTACTTCGTTTAGCTACTTATCCTTATCCAATGACCACTAAATTTCATAAACAACCTTAATATGTCATATTATGCCTAGAATTAAAATTTCATGGGTAGCAGAGTTCGTTTAATAGGTTATTTTAATGTTACTTGATTCTCGAGTACAATCCTCGATTTATATATGTCAAAAACAGATAAAGAGGTGTTCGAGGCCTTCTTTGAAAATGATCCTTAGGTGTGTAGAAATTTATTGGGATAGGATTTATCCGGATAAATGTCTATAGCTTCAGATTGGATTTCAAGCTTTCCTTTAAGTTTCGATTCAAAGTCCAATGTCCTAACCACTAGACCATGGGACCACAAATATTTATAATATTTGTGTGTAATAAATGTTTGAACTTTAAAAAATAAATATTCAAAACTTTGAAAATGACTAATGTGTCCTCATTTTTTAGTTTTGTATTTGATAGGGTTTCAACACACTAAAATAAGATAATTTATTAGATCCCGTGTACAATTATTCTATCATTTTTTTCAGCCCTACAATTATTCTATCACTTTCATTTGGAACAAAAATCAAGTCAAGTCGAGCTCCCAATCACAAGAAAAAACCGTTCAGTTTTTGGATTTTCTACTCTCGAGTTTCTTCATAATTCAAAAAATATTGTCCACCATTTCTCATAGGGCTCTGTGAAACCAGCCTCACGCCGTTTCCTAAGGGCCATGGACACTAGACCTTCACCCAAAGCCCAAAGCCCAACTCCCTACTTAGAATGGATAGGCAAAAGAACAACTCCAACAACCTAACTAATTGGCTGAACCAACCTCCAACCACTTTGTTGCCCCCCATCTAGGTTACAAGTTCACATTACCAAGTTTGGCGATTTCCTTAAGACAATGACTAATTTATGAAGACTACATCCAACTTTAAATCTATCAATGTGGCATTGTTGTAGCGGAGAAACCTATCATATTTACATGTAAAATAGATTAATTCATTGATTGAAAACAAATGGCAAGCTCGAAGTCTACAATCCAAGCCACCAAAAATATATGTAAAGTAAAAAGTGGATGTCAGACTGAGGACTACCCAGAGGTTTATATTGGGCCCAGGAGAATCAACCCGCTATCCTTCCACTAACAAACGCGAAAGGTTACGCTGCTCTGGAAAACCAACCTCACGCAGTTTCCTTCAACTCTATGGGCCATGGACTCTAGACCTTCGCCCCCCAAGGGTTTATATTGGGCCCAGGAGAATCAACCCGCTATCCTTCCACTAACAAACGCGAAAGGTTACGCTGCTCTGGAAAACCAACCTCACGCAGTTTCCTTCAACTCTATGGGCCATGGACACTAGACCTTCGCCCAAAGCCCATAGCCCAACTCCCTACTTGGAATGGACAGGCCAAAGAACAACTCCAACAACCCTAGCCAATGGGCTGAGCCAACCTCCAACCACTTTGTTGCCCCCATATAGGTAAATAGATCACATTACCAAGTTCCACGATTTTCTTAAAACAATCACTACTTTATGAAGACTACATCCAACTTTAAATCTATCAATGTAGGATTGTTGTAACGGAGAAACCTATCATATTTACATGTAAAATAGATTAATACATTGATTCAAAACAAATGGCAAGCTCGATGTTTATAGTCCAAGCCTCCAAAAATATATGTAAAAAAAATATGGATGTCAGGCTGCTCTGTGAAACCAGCCTCACGCGGTTTCCTTCAACTCTAAGGGCCATGGACACTAGGCCTTCGCCCAAAGCCCATAGCCAAACTCCCTACTTGGAATTGACAGGCCAAAGAACAACTCCAACAACCCTAACCAATAGGCTTAGCCAACCTCCAACCACTTTGTTGCCCCATATTGGTTACAAGCTCACATTATAAAGCTCCGCGATTTCCTTAAGACAATGACAACTTTACGAAGACTACAAACAATTTTAAATCTATCAATGTGGGATTGTTGTAGCGGAGAAACCTATCATATTTACATGTAAAATAGATTAACACATTGATTAAAATTAAATGGTAATGCTGAGGACTACTCACAGGTTTATATTTGGCCTATGCGAATCGACCCGCTATCCTTCCACCGACAAGAGCAAAAGGTTACGCTGCTCTTTGAAACCAACCTCACGCAGTTTCCTTCAACTCCAAGGGCCATGGACACTAGGCCTTCGCCCAAAGCCCAACTCCAGCAACCCTAACCAATGGGCTAAGCCGACCTCCAAAAATATATGTAAAAAAAAAGTGGATGTCAGGCTGAGGACTACCCAGATGTTTATATTGAGCCTAGGAGAATTGACCTGCTATCCTTCCACCGACAAGAGCGAAAGGTTACGCTGCTCTGTGAAACCAGCCTCACGCGGTTTCCTTCAACTCTAAGGACCATGGACACTAAGGCCTTCGCCCAAAGCCCATAGCCCAATTCCCTACTAGAAATGGACAGGCCAAAGAACAACTCCAACAACCCTAACCAATGGGCTGAGCGAACCTCCAACCACTTTGTTGCCCCCATATGGGTTAGAAGCTCACATTACCAAGCTCAGCGATTTGTTTAAGACAATATCTACTTTATGAAGACTACATCAAATTTTAAATCGATCAATGTGGGATTGTTGTAGTAGAGAAATCGATCATATTTACATGTAAAATAGATTAATACATTGATTCAAACAAATGGCAAGCTCGATGTCCATAGTCCAAGCCACCAAAAATATATGTATAAAAAAAAAAGTGGATGTCAGGACTACTCAGAGGTTTATACTGGGCCTAGGAGAATCGACCTGCTATCTTTCAACCGACAAGAACGGAAGGTTACGCTGCTCTGATAAACAAGCCTCACGTGGTTTCCTTCAACTCTAAGGGCCATGGACACTAGGCCTTCGCCCAAAGCCCATAACCCAACTCCCTATTTGGAATGGACAGGCAAAAGAACAACTCCAACAACCCTAACCAATAGGCTGAGCCAACCTCTAACCACTTTTTTGCCCCCATATGGGTTACAAGATCACATTACCAAGCTCGACGATTTCCTAAAGACAATATCTACTTTATGAAGACTACATCCAATTTTAAATCTATCAATGTGCGATTGTTGTAGCACAAAAATCTATCATATTTACATGTAAAAAAGATTAATACATTGATTCAAACAAATGGTAAGCTCGATCTTCATAGTCCAAGCCACCAAAAATATATGTAAAAAAAAAAAAAGTTGATGTCAGGCTAAGGACTACTCAGAGGTTTATATTGGGCCTAGGAGAATCGACCCATTATCCTTCAATCGACAAGAAGGGAAGGTTACGCTGCTCTGTGAAACTAGCCTCACGCGGTTTTCCTTAACTCTAAGGGCCATAGACACTAGGCCTTCGCCCAAAGCCCATAACCCAACTCCCTACTTGGAATGGACAGGCCAAAGAACAACTCCAGCAACCCTAACCAATGGGCTAAGCCAGCCTCCAACCACTTTGTTGCCTTCTTATAGGTTACAAACTTACATTACAAAGCTCGGTGATTTCCTTAAGACAATGCCTACTTTATGAAGACTACATCCAACTTTAAATCTATTTATGTGAGATTGTTGTAGGGTAGAAATCTATCATATTTACATGTAAAATAGATTAATACATTGATTCAAAACAAATGGCAAGCTCGATGTCTATAGTTCAAGCCACCAAAAATATATGTAAAAAAAAAAAGTGTATGTCAGGCTGAGGACTACCTAGAGGTTTATATTGGGCCTAGGAGAATCGACCAGCTATCCTTCCACCGACAAGAGCGAAATCTTCTCTGTAAGAGAGCCAACCTCCAACCACTTTGTTGCTTCCTTATAGGTTACAAGCTCACATTACCAAGCTCGGCGATTTCCTTAAGACAATGCCTACTTTAGGAAGACTACATTCAATTTTGATTTCCTTAAGACAATTCCTACTTTAGGAAGACTACATTCAATTTGAAATCTATTAATGTGGGATTGTTGTAGCGGAGAAACCAGGCCAAAGAACAACTCCAACAACCCATAAACAATGGACTATGCCAACCTAAGACTACATCCAACTTTAAATCTATCAATGTGGGATTGTTGTAGCGGAGAAACCTATCATATTTACATGTAAAATAGATTAATACATTGATTCAAAACAAATGGTAAGCTCGATGTGTATAGTCCAAGCCACCAAAAATATATGTAAAAAAAAAAAAGTTGATGTCAGGCTAAGGATTACCTAGAAATTTATATTGGGCCTAGGAGAATCGACCCACTATCCTTCCACCGACAAGAGCGAAAGGTTACGCTGCTCTGTGAAACAAGCCTCACGCGGTTTCCTTCAACTCTAAGGACCATTGACACTAGGCCTTCACCCAAAGCCCATAGCCCAACTCCCTACTTGAAATGGACAGGCCAAAGAACAACTCCAACAACCCTAACCAATGGGCTAAGATTAATATTCAATTGATTGGTCTGAGGTTATCGATAAAAAAAGATTTGTCTAAGTCACTTCGTTTCTTTTTGTCCAAGTTTCTTCTCTTTTTGTCTAACTCACTTCCTTTTTTCTTTGTGAGTTTCGGGAATATCCCCATTCATAGGTCCGAGATCCACATCTATGAATTGAAAGGTCCGAATGATCAACTCTGCAATCAGTTGTTAGAATCAATAGGTCTTCAAATCGTTCATTTGAAAAAATTGAAACCCTTCTTATTGGATGATCATGATACTTCCCAAAAATTGAAATTCTTGATCAATGGAGGAACAATATCACCATTTTTGTTCAATAAGATACCAAAGTGAATGATTGACTCATGGCCCTTAGGAACCAGAGGCTGGGGTGTGAGATACAGCGCAGGGAAAGGAAAGATGAAGCTTGAGCTGGTCGGCTACAGTGATAGTGACATGGTTGGTGACGTTGATGATCGTAAGAGCACTACCGGGATGATCTACTTTCTCTCAGGCGGCGCGATCTCCTGGCAATCAACAAAATAAAAGGTAGTTGCTTTGTCTTCCTGCGAAGCAGAATACATCGCCGCTTCGACGGTGGCAACAGAGGGGGTCTGGCTTGCGCGACTGATGGAAGAACTCATCGGAAGAGAAAGCGATCCACCAATGCTATACGTGGACAACAAAGCTACGATCTCCCTGATCAAAAATCCAGTTTTGCACGACCGAAGCAAGCACATAGAAATCAGATTCCACTACATCCGAGAATGTGCAGATCGAGGGCTCATCAAGATTGACTTCATCCGAACAAAGGAACAACTTGGAGACATTTTCACCAAGTCCCTAGCGCGGGTAAAATTTGAAGAACTACGCTCAAAGACCGGAGTTCAAACAATATGGTAGACATATACCATAGGGCTTTAGGAGGAGATTGTTAGGTAAATCCCTAGGTTAGAAATTCATTCCTAGGTTTTAGGTAACCTGTTTTCTATTCAACCCACACAATCAGAGTAGTGGGAAGTCCACGTCGAGTGGGAGGCGTTTTCCACTTCTTTCCATTTTAATGATAGGTTTGTTATTTAAATACCTTCAACTGAATCAAATAAAAAATGTATCGAGTCTTCAGCAAAATCTCTCTCTCTCTCCTTATACTTTCAGTTATTTTTTATTTTCCTTCGGCCGTTTTTTAGTCGACGTTTCTCCCAATTGCCAGAAGTCAACAGGGATGTGGAAGAGGTCCCATGAAGAAATGGGGCCTTGAAAATCCCTAGAACTGGCTACCAAATAAAAAATCCTTTATTTTTGCTCTGACGAGAAATTAGTTTTTGGACAAACTTTGGAAGTGAATATCTTGGGCTACAATTCACGAGATGGTATGAAATCAATCCCTAGCTCTTCCTTGTAACAAAATCTTTAAGTTTCATGAAGAAATTGAGGGAGAGACGCTGTGAATGGTGTTGTGGAGCTTGAGTTTCAGACGGTGGCGCAAAGGATGCGTGCGTCTTCTTCCTGTCCAGAGGAAGTAGACGATGACGTGGCCGGTTTAGTTGACCTAGTGATGGTTACGTTCCTAGCTTAGCTTAAGGTTGTAATTAAAAGCCTACATACAAGTAGACAATTTATTGAGTTCTTAAACACATCATGTTTACATTTTTTTTTAGGTAACTAGGAGTTGACCGTGGTTACGTTCCGAGCTTAGCTTAAGGTTTTGCAATTAAGAGCTGAATTATTATTCACTCTATGTTTACATTTTTTTTCCAATAACTAAGAGTGGATTGTGGTTACATTTTTATTTATGTAATTATTTATTTAGGTAACTAGGAACTATACTAAATATTTACTAAAACTTTGTCTCACAATAATTGTTTGCAAACAATTTCTCATGCATTCAATTTAATATTGACTTGGTTTCAATTTCAACACAACAGTTCATATATAAATAATTGAATTTGGGACCTCTCACACATACTACTAGACCAAATGTTCAAATTCTCACATTATTTTTTATGTTTTATTGAATGTATAATCATTATTTTATTAATAAATAAAGAGAGTATTAATGAAATCTTTGTGGAAGTATTATTATCCAACCTTTAAAAATATTTAATAGGTCATTCCTTTAGTCTTTGTATCTAATATGGTTTTGACACTTTAAAATAAATTAATTGATTAGTATTAGTGCTACATTCACAACAATAAAAAATTAGGTCCCACCGAGATTTGAACTCAAGTTATTGGATTTAAAGTCCAATGTCCTAACCGCTAGACCATTTGACCACAAATATTCACAAATTTTCTGTGTAATAGATCTCTGAACTTTTAAGACACCTAAGTAATGTGGAACTTGATACACGACCTTAAAAGGGGGTTATCAGGTTACTAGTAACTTTTCACGCCCATGGAATCACGTTAGGTTGCCCTTTAATGTTTCACTAAGTTAGAACTAATGAGTTGTGATGCTACTCCATGATATAATGTAAAAGCCTATGTTAATTTATAAACCATGTTCCAAGAATATATGTAGGATCAATTGAATATCATGGTAAATAAGTTGCTAGGATTCATACCCAAAAGTGACTGTTATCTCCCTTCACGCAGTGTGTGACGATGCCCCTATTCCTCTTTTATGTGGGATGCCCTATGCTATGTATCATGAGCAGGATGATAAGGAGGGCCTCCTATTTTCCTCACTTAGATGAGATACACTGCATCAGAATTTACTAGTAGGATGATACAATCATTATAGCACCACTTTTGTGTTCACACGAAGAAAACTAAAGGTTACTTTCGGAAAACGTTTTTTGGAACAAAATGTGACATGTAAGAATATAAGCTCTTGATAACTCAATAAGAGATAACATTCTAGTAAGGTTGCTATTAAGAACCTACAAGTAGGCTACTTATTGACTTTTTATTCCCTCCATATTTACATTTTTTTTTCAGGTAACTAGGAGTTAGTCGTGGATGGGAGCGAACTTTAGAGCATGGGTGATAAGACAATCCTAATCCACAGCCCAACGATCTAAGCTTTTTTTTGGAGCAAAACCCCTTGAATCAAAGAAATTAAAACCTTCTTATACAAAATTCGGATCAACAAGGAGATAAGGCTAAAAGTAGATTACCGATCAAAGATCTAGCTTTGAAACATTTTGAGTCAGTCCACAATTGAACTTGATCATGGCTTGATTGAATGGCTCAGATGTAATCTACCATAAGAATTGCTTCAAATATCTAAGGGCGGAAATCTAAACTTGATGGCTTCATTTTATTCATAAAAAATCTCCCTTTACATAGTAATTTGTGGGCATTTGCGGTCTCCCACAAAATAAACTTCAACTCTTCAATTGCTTACTAAATGATTGAGTGACTATGATTGGTAAGTTACTCCCACTCCCCTATAAATCTCAGCAAAAAAAGTAGAAGTTATGACCACAAATAACTTCCCACCCTTATGCCCAATATAACAAGTTATGGAATTATAATAATAAATAAAGTTTGCAAATAAATTATCAATCAAGTGCTGTTAATAGCAACTTCATCCTCCACTACATCCATGAAAATATTCACTCCCGAAACTCCAAATTGTAACACATGAAATGGAGGTTGAATTGAGTCTGTCCAATTTTGTAAAGGAAGAATGAATGTTTGTTGAATATTCTTGGCCTTGAATTGTATAATAAGTCTAGTTGAAACATTTGGAACATCATGATACTTATTTGAGAGTCATGAATAACCTTCATCTCTAACTTAGTATATGTAACACCCGAACCTCACTGCTAGCAGATATGTCCTCTTTAGGCTTTTCCTTTCGGGCTTCCCCTTAAGGGTTTTAAAACCCGTTTGCTAGGAAGAGGTTTACACACCCTTATAAAGAATGTTTTGTTTCCATCTCCAAGAAATGTGGGATTTCACAATTCACCCTCCTTCAAGGCCAGTGTCGTCACTAGCACTAGTTTCTCTCTTTAATTGATGTGGGATCTCACAACAACCCCCTTTGGGGTCCAACATTCTCGTTGGCACTCGTTCCTCTCTCCAATCGATGTGGGATCTCACAATCTACCCCCTTTCGAGACCCAGCATCTTCGCTGGCACTCGTTCTTCTCTCCAATTGATATGAGATCTCACAATCCAACCTCTTCGAGGCCAATGTCCTCGCTAGCGCTAGTTCCTCTCTCCAATCAATGTGGGATCTCACAATCCACCCCTCTTTAGAGCTCAGCGTTCTCACTGGCATACCGTCTGGTGTCTTGCTCTGAAAATATTTGTAACAATCCAATCCTCTTCTAGCTTTTCCTTTCGGGCTTCCCCTCAAGGGTTTTAAAACGTATCCACTAGGGAAAGGTTTTCACACTCTTATAAAGAATGTTTCGTTCCTCTCTCCAATGAATCAAACCGCAAAATGATCATTTTGTCCTTCATGTCTAATTAGGGTTCATTTAGAACCCTAATTGGAGGGCTTATGATGAGGAAAGAAATACACAAGAAAAGGGAGAGAGAGAGAATGAAGGAGGTCCAGGAGAAAGAGGGTTTTTAGATAAAAGTAATAGTTGGAATGCTTGGATCCAATTATGATGATTATGGCCACACATCCTTCATTAAATTTAAGTAAATGAGAAGACTCAATATGAACATTTTGATAGTCAAAATTTACAAAAAAAAAAAAAAATTGAGAACGATGGAGAGGAAAGGATTTTGTGTTTGGTTCTTTTTTTCTTCAAATTTAAGATGATTTTTTTTAATAAGCTTTTGAACTTTTATTACTATATATTATTGTGTTTTCAAGTCACGTGTGAAATTTGGTAGCCATTAGTATGCTTAAGATGGTAAACACGGAGAGGTATAAAGTATGAAATTTGGTAGCCATTAGTATGCTTAAGATGGTAAACAGGGAGAGGTGTAAAATGACCATAATGCCTTACGACTAAAATACCACGTTACACCTTACTAATGTGGAACTTTATATTACAATCTTGAAAGGAGGTTATCAAGATATTGGTAAGTTTTCACACTCATGGGATCGCATTAGGTTGCTCTTTAATGTTTACCTAAGTTAAAGCTAATGAGTTGTGACGCTACTCCATGATATAACGTACAAGCCTCGGTTAATTTATAAACCATGTTCCAAGAATATATCTATGATCAATTGAATATTATGGTAAATAAGTTGCTACATGCTCAAAAGTGACCGTTATCTCCCATCACACGGTAAGTGACGAGGCCCCTATTCCTCTTTTAGGTAGGATGCACTAACGAGGCCCCATTCATCAAGGAAGTCACCGAAATCAGCTAAGTCCAGCAGAAATGGACTGATATAAAAATGAAAAAAAAAAAGTGGATGTTGAGGACTACCAAGTGGATTATATTGGACCTAGGAGAATTGACCCGCTATCCTTCCACCAACAGGAGCGAAAGGTTACGCTTGTAACGACCCGAAATTTTCTACTTAATTTAAGGTCGCTACTGTATACATATCATAAACATTGCATGCGGAAGACATCATTTAAATTCCAAAAAACATAACCTTTATCTTGAAAACACGGCCGTGGACTTACGTGTTTGAAAAATATCTTTAAAACGACACAACAAAAGAGTAAATAAAATAAATAAACATTTAAGTTAAAAACATCCTATTCTAGCCTAAGTCTAAGAAAATAAATACCACCATCCTATGCATGTGCCATGGTCTCGAGTTGCGATGGCGTCATCAGCCGTACAGGAATGTCTTGTCTTAACCTGAAAAATGTAGTAGCAAACTTTGGAAGTGAATATCTTGGGCTACAATTCACGAGATGGTATGAAATCAATCCCTAGCTCTTCCTTGTAACAAAATCTTTTAGTTTCATGAAGAAATTGAGGGGAGAGACGTTGTGAATGGTGTTGTGGAGCTTGAGTTTCAGACGGTGGCGCAAAGGATGCGTGCGTCTTCTTCCTGTCCAGAGAAAGAACAAATCACCCTTTATAAGGGTGTGAAAACCTTCCTAGCGGTGGATCTGGGTCGTAACAAAATGATATCAAAGCCAGTCACCGGACGATGTGCCAGCCTTCTCGCCCTTCCCCGAAGGGGGGTAGACACGAGGCGGTGTGCCAGTAAGGACGCTCGGCCCCAAAGGGAGTAGATTTGGGGGTGGTCCCACATCGATTGGATAAAGGAACGAGTTCCAGCGAAGACGCTGGGTCCCGAAGGGAGGTGGATTGTGATGTCCCACATTGGTTGGGGAGGAGAACAAATCACCCTTTATAAGGGTGTGAAATATCAGAGCCAGTCACCGGACGATGTGTCAGCCTTCTCGCCCTTCCCCGAAGGGGGGTAGACACGAAGCGGTGTGCCAGTAAGGACGCTCGGCCCCAAAGGGAGTAGATTTGGGGGTGGTCCCACATCGATTGGATAAAGGAACGAGTTCCAGCGAAGACGCTGGGTCCCGAAGGGAGGTGGATTGTGATGTCCCACATTGGTTGGGGAGGAGAACAAATCACCCTTTATAAGGGTGTGAAAACCTTCCTAGCTGTGGATCTGGGTCGTAACAAAATGATATCAGAGCCAGCCACCGAACGATGTGCCAGCCTTCTCGCCCTTCCCCGAAGGGGGGTAGACACGAGGCGGTGTGCCAGTAAGGACGCTCGGCCCCAAAGGGAGTAGATTTGGGGGTGGTCCCACATCGATTGGATAAAGGAACGAGTTCCTGCGAAGACGCAGGGTCCCGAAGGGAGGTGGATTGTGATGTCCCACATTGGTTGGGGAGGAGAACAAATCACCCTTTATAAGGTGTGAAAACTCTAGCAGACGCGTTTTAAAGCCTTGAGGGGAAGACCGAAAGGGAAAGCCCAAAGAGGACAATATTTGCTAGAGGTGGATCTGGGTCGTTACAAAATGGTATCAGAGCCAGTCACCGGACGATATGCTGGCCTTCTCGCTATTCTCCAAAGGGGGGTAGACACGAGGCGGTGTGCCAGTAAGGACGCTAGGCCCCAAAGGGGGTGGTCCCACATCGATTGGATAAAGGAACGAGTTCCAGCGAAGACGCTGGATCCCGAAGGGAGGTGGATTGTGATGTCCCACATTGGTTGGGGAGGAGAACAAATCACCCTTTATAAGGGTGTGGAAACCTTCCTCTAGCAGACGCGTTTTAAAGCCCGAAAGGGAAAGCCCAAAGAGGACTCGCTCTTCCCAGAAGGGGGTAGACACGAGGCGGTGTGCCAGTAAGGACGCTGGCCCCAAAGGGGGTGGATTTGGGAAAGGAACGAGTTCCAGCGAAGACGCTGGGTCTCGAGGGGAGGTGGATTGTGATGTCCCACATTGGTTGGGGAGGAGAACAAATCACCCTTTATAAGGGTGTGGAAACCTTCCTCTAGCAGACGCGTTTTAAAGCCTTGAGGGGAAGCCCGAAAGGGAAAGCCCAAAGAGGACAATATCTGCTAGCGGTGGATCTGGGTCGTTACAAAATGGTATCTGACAATATCTGCTAGCGGTGGATCTGGGTCGTTACAAAATGGTATCAGAGCCAGTCACCGGACGATGTGCCAGCCTTCTCGCTCTTCCCTGAAGGGGGTAGACACGAGGCGGTGTGCCAGTAAGGACGCTGGCCCAAAGGGGGTGGATTTGGGGGTGGTCCCACATCGATTGGATAAAGGAACGAGTTCCAGCGAAGACACTGGGTCCCGAAGGGAGGTGGATTGTGATGTCCCACATTGGTTGGAGAGGAGAACAAATCACCCTTTATAAGGGTGTGGAAACCTTCTACTAGCGGTGGATCTGGGTCGTTACAAAATGGTATCAGAGCCAGTCACCGGACGATGTGCCAGCCTTCTCGCTCTTCCCTGAAGGGGGTAGACACGAGGCGGTGTGCCAGTACGGACGCTGGGTCCCAAAGGGGGTGGATTTGGGGGGTGGTCCCACATCGATTGGATAAAGGAACGAGTTCCAGCGAAGACGCTGGGTCCCGAAGGGAGGTGGATTGTGATGTCCCACATTGGTTGGGGAGGAGAACAAATCACCCTTTATAAGGGTGTGGCGCGTTTTAAAGCCTTGAGGGGAAGCCCGAAAGGGAAAGCCCAAAGAGGACAGGTTTGGGAGGAGAACAAATCACCCTTTATAAGGGTGTGGCGTGTTTTAAAGCCTTGAGGGGAAGCCCAAAGAGGACAGTATTTGCTAGCGGTGGATCTGGGTCGTTACATATATGATGTCCCACATATGGTCATAAAATGACTCATGTATATAAAGTCATGTATCTTATCTTTGTAGAAGAGACATGGAAAATGTAGTAAAAGGAGTGAATATCAATTTGCATGAATCGAGCCTAATTGTACATTTAATCGAGTTATTTGGCAAAATTTCAAAACATCTATGTTGAACCGTGATACTCTAGAAAATCTAGAAACAACACTGATGACAAATCTGGAACAAATTGCTTCAATTGCTTCATTGTGGTTCAGTATGTGCTAGCGGTTGATCTGGGTCGTTACATATATGATGTCCCACATATGGTCATAAAATGACTCATGTATATAAAGTCATGTATCTTATCTTTGTAGAAGAGACATTGAAAATGTAGTAAAAGGAGTGAATATCAATTTGCATGAATCGAGCCTAATTGTACATTTAATCGAGTTATTTGGCAAAATTTCAAAACATCTATGTTGAACCGTGATACTCTAGAAAATCTAGAAACAACACTGATGACAAATCCAGAGACAAATCTGGAACAAATTGCTTCAATTGCTTCATTGTGGTTCAGTATGAAAAGAATATCAATTTGCATGAATCGAGCATAATTGTACATTTAATCGAGTTATTTGGCAAAATTTCAAAACATCTATGCTGAACCATGATACTCTAGCAAATCTAGAAACAACACTGATGACAAATCTGGAACAAATTGCTGACCATAATGCTGAAGTAATTCGGAAAACAAACTTTCGAAAATGATATGATAATTTTAATCCACATAAGCAATCCACGTGGGACATTGACTACCCAATTAGGAACGTCGTAGGTGGACAATTTACTCCTTTTCAGCCCAAAATGGGAAGCAATGCACAATATAAAAAGAAAAAGGATTCTCAAAAGAGGGGAGCCACATTTGGGAAGCAAAAATCAGAATAGACTGTAGCAGACTCTACTGCTATGAAACTAGAGAAGAAGAAGAAGAACTCTAATCCAGCAGCTGTTGACTGCAGAAGAAAAGAAGACCAAGAAGGATTGATTAGGGCAAAGAGGTGGACGTGAGAGCTCAAAGGAAGGGAACTTTCATTGAAGAACAACAAGGCTTGATAACTCTCTCTTTTCTTATTCTATCAATTTTACATGATTGAGATGTGAGTTCCTCTCTTTAATTCAGTTTGTATGGAGAGCTAAACTTTACAAGAGAGACAGGAGAGTCTTATGTAGTTCAAGTATGTTGACGGTATGATTTTAGTTTATTGAAGAGTTGTTAACAATTTATATGTGTGTTTAATTAGCTACTTTACACACATAAAGAAGAGATGAAACAATGAAATTCTCTTCAATACTTTAGTTCCATTGGAATGATAGTTGAAGGTAATAGAATAGTTAGAAACAATTCTTCTTCTAGCCTTGTGAATCATAAATAAAAAATATAAAAATATAAAATTATGGAAGTAAGCACCATGACCCTCAAAAGTGGGCTTGAGAATCTATTAACAACTTATCTATTTAATCTCTCTGACCCGAACCATGCATGACCTTCGGAAGTGGCTTGAGAATTCATTAACAACTTATCTATTTAATCTCTCTGAGCACAGAGGGCTGTTTTAGCATCTAGTTCACCATTTTGAGTATAAGCTCTCATTATTTTAATTTTGATTTTCCGAAAAGGTCTCATACCATGAGAGTAGTGTATCTTAATTATATATCTATGATCTTTCTCTTAATTGGTCAAACGGGAGCTCCAAATCCTCAACAATTTTGATAATTAACAAACAAATCAATGCATAATTAAAAAAGAAGATTCATCTTATTATTTATCAACGAAAACACAAAAATAAAAATGACAAGATAACGCAATTTATTTAATACTTATTTCCACTAGCAGCCTTTAAGAAAGTTGCAAGAACATATTGCAACGACACACAGCAAACCACAGGAAGTGGTTGGCGAAATGTGTTCATCCCTTGAGGAAAGAAGTGAACCATTTTAGTGAATCCTTTGGTATTCTGGTCAGGTTGTTATTGTGATCGATGTAGACGAGGCCGAAGCGCTTTGTATATCCATCTGACCATTCAAAAGTGTCTAGCAATGACCATGCAAAGTATCCATTTACCTTTACGCCATCCCTATAATGTTTTCCAAAGTTTAGTAAGAACATTATTTATGAGAAAGAAACACAACAAAACACTATATTTAAACCAACAAAAATGAGGTCGGTTTGTTTAATGTTGTTTGTTACAATATCGGTAATGTCCCATGTCTAGGATTTGATGGTTATGACATTTCCTTACATTCCCTACGACATGATTACGTTATTTCTTCTAGCTTCTAAGAGCGAAAACTATCTTAACTGACCAACACGAGTCCTCATTCACATGTTTCCTAAGAAAAGTTTCAAGATGTCACCAAACCTAGGATTGGTCAAACTAAATCAGGCTTAACTTTAGAGTTCCTATGATTAAGCCTAAAAAAGAACGGTATACATTGCTGATATTAAAACCCTTTATATCACAAATATTAAATATATGTAAAAGTCCAAACCTACTCCCACATATTGTATTTTCGGACTTTTCCTTCTAGGCTTCCCCTCAAGGTTTTAAAACGCGTCTACTAGGGAGAGGTTTCCACACCCTAAGGAATGTTTAGTTCCCCTCTCCAACTAATGTGGGATTTCAAAATCCACCCTCGGGGGCCAGCGTCTTCGCTAGCACACCACCCTGTGACTGGCTCTGATACCATTTGTAACAGCCCAAACCCATTGCTAGCAGATATTGTTCTTTTGGGCTTTTCGTTCTCGGCTTCCTCTTAAAATTTTAAAACGCGTTTGTTGGATGAGGGGAACGAAACATTTCTTAGAAAGGTGTGGAGGTAAATGAAAAAGAGAACCTCTCATTCAGTTACTTACATCATTGCTTGGTGAAGATAATAGAGATGATCCATATGATAACGAGTTCTCTTACGGTCACAAAGTAGTTTTTGAGCATTAGAATCATCATAATCAAAGAATCCTGCACATGTACATGTATCATTTGATTAATGAATAAGGTTACTAATAACAATTTTCTCTTTTTTCTTCGTTTGAAAAAGAAAAAAAAAAAGATTTTTTTCGATACCATTTTCTGTAATGTAGATAGATGGATTGTTATAATCATCTTTTAAGGTTACCAACAATTTTTGCAATCCCTCGGGATAAACTGAAAGCCAAGACGACGCATTCACCTATAATTGAAAGAGACAATTAGCCAAGTGTGATTAGTTAAGTTCATAATCGACGAAAATTTGCATAAATTACCTTTGATCCAAGTGAAACTTCATGGAACGATCAGCAGCAAATCCCAAGCACATTATACAAAATTTAATCAGAGATTTTAAAAAGTTATGAAACATAGAAACATAATCTTACAAAATAGTTTTAGAAAAAGGATAAGATTTTGAATGATATAATATGAAGGCCATACTTGAAGTATTTACACCAGAATCAGTGAACCAGGAAGGATATAGAACATGAGCGCTGGAATCATCGATGGCATATGCAGCTGTGTAGTAGTTGAGTCCTAGAAAGTCATAGCTGCCTTTGATCAAAGTGGTTTCGTCTTGTGTGAATGTGGGCAGTCTATCTTTTACACGCACCCTCATACTTTGTGGGTAATCACCATTCACAATTGGATTGAAAAACCTATATCATTCATTTCATTTGGTTAACTATTGAGTTCATGATTTAGGTTAAGTGAGGAATGACATTTTCGGCCGCTCTAAATTTTCGTGATAAATAAAAATGATCAAAATATCTTCACACTATCTTTACTTTTCGATGACTGCCATTAGCAATTGGCACTAGCGACCTATGATTTAAAACTTGAATTTGATACCTGATAGCCTCGACATTCCCCTACGATATAATCACGTTACTTATTTCTTGTTTCTATGAGCAAAGACTTGTTAGGAACCACAAATCCATAATTGCATGATATTGTTCACTTTGAGCATAAGCTCTCATGGCTTTCCAATGGAGATAGTATTCCTTACTTATAAACTCATGATCAACTCCTTAATTAGCCGATGTGGACCTCCTTTCTCAACAATCCTCCACAATATTTTCCCCACAGATCAACACGGATATTTTTAGCATGGTTTTTCCTTACTCATATGTTCCTAGAAAAATTTAGAAGAAGTCACCCAACATAAGATTGTTTTAAGCAAAACACACATGATTTTAGAGTTCCTATGACTGAGTCATCGTGTTTGTATAGTAATAACTTTCCATTCTTTTTAAGTCTTTTTTAGTTATTCAATCCGGAGGATCACTCTCAATCTGAATGTTCCTCATTCAGATGGGATCTCTTTTGATTTATGGAAATTCTACCTACCTCACCAACACCCACCACCACCTACTAAACTAACTCGTACAGTAATTCTAATGGAATACTTTTATGCAATATATTTTAATATTGAAGGCATTGAAAGCTTTAATGTATGTGTCAAAATGATTGATTTTTAAAGTTTGAGATTGTATCAATATACTTACCAACCAGAAAAGAACTCAATAGCTCGTTTTGCGGCTTCTTTGTCAGCATTAGTGTCTGAATATGGTTCGTACCAAATTCCAATCACAGTTATTCCGATCACACCCTTTTGTGTTATCTATAAACTCAATGTGATAATAGTTCAAAATATATGAAACAATTCTTCATATAAATGCATATTGCTATAGTTTTAGAAATCGCAAACCTGATATTTCGTTCGATAAACTTTGACAGCACGAGCATGAGCAAGAATTTGGTGATGACCGACTATATATGGTTCAATTGAAGAATTTCCATCACCACAATTATTGTGTTTCCATTTCGAACATCTTCCCGGTGCAAATGTTCCTTCCGAGTATGCGTTTATAGCGAACATATTTGGTTCGTTCAAAGTGATCCAATGCTTAACTCTATCACCGAACAGGTTGAAGCAAACGTCGGCATAGTCCTCAAAATCATCCCTGTCGTTCATTTTGAGTTTTGAGTTTAATGTTTATTTGGTTCCTAATTTTCAAAATGTTACCGTTTTTTACTTACAAAATTTGACGATTCAAGAAACCTCCATATTTATCTTCTAAAGCTTGTGGAACATCCCAATGGAAAAGTGTAGCATATGGTTGGAGGCCTATAAATAAATCAAAATGAAATGGTAAATTTTTTTTTACCGACTAATATATTCAGTAAAATTTAGGACCAACCATTTTTAAGGGTTTCATCGATGAGATTGTTGTAGTAATTAATGCCTTCTTGATTTACGCCTCCCTTCAGTGTTCCCTCTGCGGTAATTAATAAACCCCCAAAAAGTTACCATTATATTTTCAAGTTTATTATTTTCTTTTTTTTTTCTTTAAATAAAAATAGTTTTTAATATCTTACCTGGCAATATTCTGCTCCATGCGATTGAGAATCTATAAGCGTTAAAGCCTGTGTCTTTCATAAGGGAGAGATCTTCCTGCATTTATAACCAAACATATCAATCAAATTATATATATATATATATATATATATAGTGATGTGGGAGGTAGAGACGGAGAATTTAATCTGTCTCTGACTTTATGGGTTAAATGAACCTTTCTAGTAATAAATATTGAATAAATGCTCATAAACAAGAAAGTCTATCGCTAGAGGTAGAGATGTTCGTTTAATCGGTTGGGATGTGGACATGTCTTGCACGAAGTGGAAAGTTCTCATTTAAATAGGAGAATGAAGAGGGAGTGATAAAATATTTCTTCCCATTAACTAAACGAGATAGGGTTTGGGAACTGAAATTATATTTCTCGTCCCCATCTTCCCCTCGTCCCGTTTTTTATATATAAATATAAATATATGTATGTATATATATCAAAACTAAGACATATAACTATATATTTATTTGTTTACTTAGTAAATAAATAAATATTCAAAACTATAATATAATATTGAAATTTGAGTGTTTAAAAATGATGTTTGTGCGTTGTATTATATTTTACTTATGAAATATTATTAAATTTATTAGGATTTCTATATGTTTTTTTGTGAGATTTCATGTCGGTTGGAAATGGGAACAAAACATTCGTTGCCAGGGCGTGGAAATCTCTCCCTAACATACGGGTTTTAAAAACGTGAGGTTGACGGCTATACCTAAAATGGACAAGATTTGCCTGCAGTGGACTTCGGCTGTTACAAATGGTACCAGAGGCAGACACTAGGCGGTGTGCCACAGCGAGGACATGAGCTCCGAAGGGAGTGGACACCTGGCGAAGAGTCAATGAGGACGCTAAGCCTCGAATGGGGGTAGATTGTGAGATCCCACATCGGTTGGAGAGGGGAACGAAACATTCATGATAAGGTGTGTGAAAACCTCTCCCTCGCAAACGCGTTTTAAAAATCTTGAGGGGAAGGCTGGGAGAGAAAACACAAATAGAACAATATCTGCTAGAGGTGGCTTTGGCTGTTCCAAATGGTATTAGAGCCAGATACCGGTGGGTGTACAGGGGTGGATTGTGAGATCCAACATTGGTCGGAGAGGGGAACAAAGCATTCCTTGTAAAAGTATGAAAACCTCTACCTAGCAGACGTGTTTTAAAATCATTCTTTGTAACCGGGGTGGATTGTGAAATCCGACATTGGTTGCAAAAGAAAACAAAACATTCGTTTATATAGGTGTGAAAATTCTCGACTTGTTTTAATAGAAATTATCCATTAAAAATTATATCAAATGAATATATTTTAAAAAAAATTAGAAAATTTTATCCACCAAGAACTTGATTCCAACAAATTCTCCATGGTAATCTCACCGTGATCCTAAAAAATAAATGAAATTTTTTTCCGAGATGCAAATTGAAATAGAAGGTGGGGACGAAAATGGAGAAGGTTTTTTTATCGAGCCTTCTCTTATGAACATGTCTAATTAGATATAACTATGCATTTAAACACTAAGCCATTTAAACCCAATCTAATCACCATTATTGTTGGCATCTCACGCACCTTGTATCTATGGTACGTATCTAAGGCTACATCTCCGTTGCTACGATCCGCAATTCTGTCTGCAATATTCACAAACATTTACAATCATAATGATCATAACATTTGAACGATTATAATTTTGTGTTATTTCTAAATGAAAGCTTACCTGGGTATTGGTGAGTGAAGGTATCCCAAATACTTTTTCCTTTTGATGAAACACCACCTTCGTACCGAACAAAACACAAAACCAATCAACAAGGGAAGTGAAACCCACGTTGGCTCATGAATCTCTTCAAAGTCATACAAATTTCTTAACCTGGTAAGCTGAAGATGATGCACCAAAACCGAACCCATTCGGGAAATTGCTTCGTTTGATAGTTTGAAGATCAATGTCGTCCTTTGCTTCTAGAAGAAGACATACAAAGTTGAGGAAGAAGACAATGACATAGCTATTTCTAATAGCCATTGTCACTCGATCTTGTTAGGTTTTGGTGTGACTTCTCTCTCTTAGTTGGCCTCCTTTACATAGAGAGAGCTTACACACTATTGGCAACATACTCCCTCTCCTATGCACAGATTCCATACCATGTTGAGAATTGTTGGAAAATGAGTCTCACATCTTCTAATTAAAGAGTTGATCATGGGTTAAGAAGAGACGAGCCAACATATAGCTTAAGAAAGAGGCTTAAAAAGAGGTAAAAATCTTCTCAATTGCAACATTCAGCGTACAACCGACGACCATTTTGATTTGGATTTTTAATAATTAAATCAATTCTGATATTACGATAAAAAAAAATTCTTGTGATTAACATATAGACTTGAATAATTATCTATGCTTTTAAATTTTTAAAAGTTGCAATAATATATTAGTTTTGAAAAAGCTAAAAAAAAAAATTTAACATTATTATATAGAAGAAAGCCATTTAGGTATGTCTTGTCATCTCCATCTTCCATTTATAGCGAAACAATTACCTAATTTGTAGAGTTGAAAACTTTGCTATCTTTTGTACCTATCAAATATCAGTCTATTTGTTGTGATTAGTTCTTAAAGTTCACCAATGATAGAAAGTGATATTCTTTTATAAAAAAGTCATAAACATAATCCCCTTAAATTTTGACAAAGTTTAAGAACGTCCTTATAATTAACATATGGACTGAAACGATTATCTATACCTTTGAATTTTATATATTGTTTCAATAATACCTATAAATTTTTTAAAGTTGCAATAATATTATAATTTATAGACTTAAATCATTATCTATACCTTCAAATTTTTAAAAATTGCAATAATATTATTAGAGTTTTGAAAAAGCTAAAAAAAAAAAAAAAAATTAGCATCTCAAGAAAGCCATTTAGTTAGTCTTATCACCCTGTGTCTTTGATTTTATTCCATTTTTTTCTTATTTGTTGTTCAATTGTTTTCAATGTTATGTGTTAGAACACGTAAGACTATTGCAGTGTTTTAAAGTTGAGAATGTTTTAAATTTCTTCGAAATTTATGCTATTTATGATGTCATTTTAAAGAGTATATTTCGCATATGAGCTAAGCAGTAGACATTAGTAACGACTTTGAGTAAATAGAAATTGAAAGTCGTTACATGTAGGTTCGATACTTTAACTTGAAGTTTTTAGTCTGTTTGGTTTTCGAAGAAATGGATCTAAGAATTAGACAAATTGGAGGGAAACAGACATTATCCGAGTTGTTTCAAATTGGTTCATTCTTAACTTCAATATCATTTCAAGAGATTGACCATTTGGGTGCTGAAATTTTTATATCTATGTTTGGGCATACTAAAAAATGAGAGATTTTTAACGGTTTATTTCATAGCGTTATAGATTAGAGAATGAAAGAAGAAAATTAAAAGGATCGGAAGAAGAAAAAAGAATGAGCAAATAGAAGAAGAAAGTTATGAGATGTAAATAAACAATTTTCATCTATTTACTAATGATTATAACGTTATTTTACTTTTTCTTTATTTTATTTTCTTTCATTGACTCTTTCATTCGGTCTGAGATTTGAAACTTAAAGAATCGAGTCATGACAAGCAGGTAGCATAAAAAATAAGGCGGATAAATTTTGATGTTATGAAATTCCTACGATAAACAAATATTGAAATTACAATTAATATAATGCAATAAAAGTGATGGGTTATTAATAACAATCTTTGACTAAGTTTCATAATTCAATTATCAGTTGATTAAATGCAAATTAAAATACATTTAGTACATCTCTATATTTGACGCTCAACTTTGCACAACATGTAGAGAAGAACTCCAACCTCATCTAAAATTTTCTTTTCTTTGACGAGTTTACTATAGCTTAAATACAAGTGATTAAAACTAACTTCTTAACTCTCATCCTTGTAATTAGACTTTGAGATACACGTATCATGCTATAGATATTTCTCAAATATCAAGAATGTTAAAATGAACGGAATGTCTAAGATTCTTGATACTCATTACGTATCATGTCTATACGTGAAATTTTGTCCTCATCTAATTTATTATTATCGTGAAGAATAACAAATTTCAAGCATCAAACGTGAATCTTAATCACATTTTCTACGTCATATGTGTATCTATATATATTTTTATTTTTAATAAATATTCCAATTTATCTTAATTTTTTATATCATATCTTAGAGGTATATTTTCATCGATTAAATAAACAATATATACATCATTCTTCCATATTAACCTAAGATCATCTTTTGTGACGACTCCTTCTCTAGAGCTCTTGAACAAAGTATATCATTAAACTTCTCCTTAAATAGTTATATTTATTCGTCCAGCACTATGATTACACTTTCGAAATTCACAACTTCTTTGTTCAGCAATTGAGCTAATATGATTACACCTTCGAAACTTAAAGCTTTTTTGTTCTGACACTTGAGAATTGTATTGATATGACTAAGTTAAGATAAAGACATGACTATAATACTACTTGATAAGAATAAGAAACCTTCACAAGAGTATGATATGTCCCTAATTATATCATATCTTAGACTTTGATTTTAGTTTTTTCAAAGATCTCATCATTAGAGTCGTGTCCCTAATTATATGTCCATAATTTTTCTCTTAATTGACCAACATAAAACCCCGACGATCTTCAACAATTTTGATATTAAACAAACAAACAAATGCATAATTAAAAAAGAAGACCCATCAACCAACAGAAAACACCAAAATAAAAACGACAAGACAAGGATTTGTTATTGCAATTTATTTAATACTTATTTCCACTAGCTGTCTTTAAGAAAGTTGCAAGAACATATTGTAAAGACACACAGCAAACGACGAACAGGTTGGCGAAACATGTTCATTTCTTAAGGAAATAAGAGAACCATTTTAGTGAATCCTTTGGTATTCTGGTCAGGTTGTTATTGCGATCGATGTAGACGAGGCCGAAGCGCTTTGTATATCCATCTGACCATTCAAAAGTGTCCAGCAATGACCATGCAAAGTATCCCTTTACCCTTACGCCATGCCTAAAATGTTTTCCAAAGTTTAGTAACAACATTATTTATGACAAAGAAACACAACAAAACACTATATTTAAACCAAAAACGTCTGTTTGTCCAAAATATCGGTAATGCTCCATGTCCAAGAATTTGAAATCGGTTCTGACATTTCCTTGCATTTCCGGCGACATGATTATGTTATTTTTTCTAGCTTCTAAGAGGGAAAACTATCATTACTAACCAACACGAGTCCTTTCAACATGTTTTGTTCTCACTCGAATGTTTCATTGCAAAATTTCCAAGATGTCACCCAAAATACGATTGGTCAAACTAAATCAAGCTTAATTTTAGAGTTCTTATAATTAAGCCTCCAAAAAGTACTGTACCCATTGTTAGTAATAGGTACTACCTTTCAATTCTTTTAAATATTTTTAGTCATTCTATCTTTAAGATTGCTCTCATTCAGATATGATCCTTATTCATTTATGTACCTCTCTTTTACTTACATCATTGCTTGGTGAAGATAATAGAGATGTTCCATATGGTAACGAGTTCTCTTACGGTCACAAAGTAGTTTTTGAGCATTAGGATCATCATAATCAAAGAATCCTGCACATGATCATTTGATTAATGAATAAGGTTATGAATAGCAATTTCTCTTTTTTCTTCGTTTGAAAAGAAAAAAAGAGATTTTTTTCGATACCATTTTCTGTGATGTAGATAGACGGATTGTTGTAATCATTTTTCATAGTTATCAACAATTTTTTCAATCCCACGGGATAAACTGAAAGCCAAGACGAAGCATTCACCTACAATTGAAAGAGACAAGTAGCCAAGTGTGATGAGTTAACATGTTATTTAGAAGTTCATAATTGACGAAAATTTACGTAAATTACCTTTGGTCCAAGTGAAACTTCGTGAAACGATCAGCAGCAAATCCGAAGCACATTATACAAAATTTAATTAGAGATTTTAAAAAGTTATGAAATATAGAAAAATAAGTTTACAAAATGTTTTAGAAAAAGGATAGGATTTTGAATGATATAATATGAAGGCCATACTTGAAGTATTTACACCAGAATCGGTAAGCCAGTAAGGATATAGAACATGAGTGCTGGAATCATCGATGGCATATGCAGCTGTGTAGTAGTTGAGTCCAAGAAAGTCATAGCTGCATTTGATCAAAGTGGTTTCGTCTTGTGTGAATGTGGGCAGTCTATCTTTTACACGCACCCTCATACTTTGTGGGTAATCACCATGGACGATTGGATTGTAGAACCTATATCATGCATTTAATTTGGTTACTATTGAGTTGATGACTTAGGTTAAGTGAGGATTTCGGGCGGTTACTCAAAATGACTTTTTTGACCTCTCTCAAATTTTATGATAAATAAAAATGACCAAAATATCTTTACACTATCTATACTTTTCGATGACTGTCATTCGCAATTGGCACTGGCAACCACCATATTTTCAACGCCCATGTCTAGGATTCGGACTTGAATTCGACACTTGATGGTCTCGACATTCCCCTACGATATAACTACGTTACTTATTTCTTGTTTCTAGGGAAGACTATCCTCAAAGATCAACACAGATCTTTTTAACATGTTTTGTTCTTACTCATAAGTTCTTAGAAAAAATTCCAAAAGGTCACCCGTGAGAATCTCACATTGGATGAGGTGGAGAACAAAACACCCCTTATAAGTGTGTGAAAACCTTTCCCTACCAGACGCGTTTTAAAAACCTTGAGGGGAAGCCCGAAAGGGAAAGTCCAAAGGGGACAATATCTGCTAGTAGTGGACTTGGGCCGTTACAAATGGTATCAGAGCTAGACACCGGACGATGTGCCAGCAGGAGGTTGTTCTCCGAAGGGGGTAGACACGAGACGGTGTGCTAGTAAGGACGCTGGCCCCGAAGAACGAGTGCCAGCGAGGACGCTGGGCCCTGAGGGGATGAATTGTGAGAATCCCACATTGGTTGGGGAGAAGAACGAAACACCCATTATAAGGGTGTGGAAACCTTTCACTAGGAGACTCGTTTTAAAAACCTTGAGAGAAAACACACGATTTTAGAGTTCCTATGATTGAGCCATCGTATTCGTATAGGTAATAACTTTCAATTCTTTTTAAGTCTTTCTCAATCATTCAATCCTTAGGATCACTCTCGTTCGAATGTGATCTAATTATTAAAGTTTGAGATTGTATCAATATACTTACCAACCAGAAAAGAACTCAATAGCTCGTTTTGCGGCTTCTTTGTCTGCATAAGTGTCTGAATATGGTTCGTACCAATTTCCAATCACAGTTATTCCGATCACACCCTTTTGTGTTCTCTATAAACTCAATGTGATAATAGTTCAAAACATATGAAAGTGTTCATTTCTTCATATAAATGCATATTGCTATAGTTTTAGAAATCGCAAACCTGATAATTCGTTCGGTAAACTTTGACAGCACGAGCATGAGCAAGAATTTGGTGATGACTGACTATATACGGTTCCTTTGAAGAATCTCCATCACAACAATTATTGAGTATCCATCTCGAACATCTTCCCGGTGCAAATGTTCCTCGCGCATAACCGTTTATAGCGAACATATTTGGTTCGTTCAAAGTGATCCAATGCTTAACTCTATCACCGAACAGGTTGAAGCAAACGTCGGCATAGTCCTCAAAATCATCCCTGTCGTTCATTTTGAGTTTTGAGTTTAATGTTTATTTGGTTCCTAATTTTCAAAATGTTACCGTTTTTTACTTACAAAATTTGACGATCCAAGAAACCTCCATATTTATCTTCTAAAGCTTGTGGAACATCCCAATGGAAAAGTGTAGCGTATGGTTGGAGGCCTATAAATAAATCAAAATGAAATGGTAAAGCGTTTTTTTACCGACTAATATATTCAGTAAAATTTAAGACCAACCATTTTTAAGGGTTTCATCGATGAGATTGTTGTAGTAATTAATGCCTTCTTGATTTACGCCTCCCTTCAGTGTTCCCTCTGCGGTAATTAATAAACCCCCAAAAAGTTACCATTATATTTTCAAGTTTATTATTTTCTTTTTTTTTCTTTAAATAAAAATAGTTTTTAATATCTTACCTGGCAATATTCTACTCCATGCGATTGAGAATCTATAAGCGTTAAAGCCTGTGTCTTTCATAAGGGAGAGATCTTCCTGCATTTATAACCAAACATATCAATCAAATTATATATATATATAGTGACGTGGGAGGTAGAGACGGAAAATTTAATTTCTGTCTCTGACTCTATGGATTAAATGAACATCTCTAGTAGTAAATATTGAATAAATACTCATAAACAAGAAAGTCTATCCTTAGAGGTAGAGATGTTGGTTTAACCCGTTGGGTCGGGGACATGCCTTGCACGAAATGAGAAATTCTTAATTAAATAGGAGAATGAACCGGGAGCGAGAAAATATTTCTCTCCGTTAACTAAACGAGATTAGTATTGGGAATAGAAATTATATTTCTCGTCTCCATCCTCCTCTCGTTCTGCTTTTTATATATAAATATAAATACATGTATCTATATATATCAAACTAAGACATAAAACTATATATTTATTTACTTACTTAGTAAATAAATAAATAAATAACTTTTTAAAAATATTGAAAACTATAATATAATATCGAAATTTGAATCTTTACAAATGATGTTTGTGCGTTATATTATATTTTACTTATGAAATATTATTGAATTTATTAGAATTTTTATATATTTTTTTTTTGTGAGATCCCATGTCGTTGGAGAGGGGAACAAAACATTTGTTGTAAGGATGTGGAAACCTCTCTCTAGCAGATGCGTTTTAAAACCGTAAGGTTGATGACAATGCGTAACGGGCAAAAGCAGACAATATTTGCTAACAGTGGACTTGAGCTGTTACAAACTCTGAGCTAAGCAGGCTCACATAATGGAAATGTTACATGCTTGTGAAGTATGTGTTTGTGTATATCCTATAGACCTCCCCGTTGTTGATTGGAAATTGGAAACGGATATTCGAAAGGACATAGTGGGATAGGTAAAACCTCTTTTTTCAGAGTGAAAGGCCTAGTAATTGTATGGTTAGAAAGAGAAATATCTGCCAGGATCAATATCGGTTAACCATAGACTCCCGGTTACTAGATCTAATAGCACTTGGCTCGATCCATGATCTAAAACGACGCTACGAGATATAATATATTAAATGACTACACCAATTCTAAGGATCCATAGGCTTAATTGCGGATCTAATTCAATATCAATGAACCTAGAAAAGAGAATTGAGGGTTGGAACGAGCGTATAACAAGAGCCAGACGCCGGGAGGTGTGCTAACGAGACATGAGCTTCGAAGGGAGTGGACACTGAGCGGTGTGTCAGCGAGGACGCTAGGCCTCGAAGGAGAACGAAACATTCTTTATAAGTGCGTGAAAATCTTTCCTTAGCATACCCATTTTAAAAACCTTGAGGGGAAGCTTGAGAGAGAAAGCACAATAGGACAATATCTGCTAGCGATAGGCTTTGGCAGTTACAAATGGTATCAAAGACAAATACGGGGCGACCGATGTACAGAGGAATAAAACATTCCTTATAAAGGTGTGAAAACCTCTCCCTACCAATGTGTGTTTTAAAATCTCCAGAAATAAAAATCTTCCATCAAAAATTGAAATTATAATGAAAAGTAGAAATTATCAATTAAAAATTATATGAAATGAATATGTTTTTAAAAAAAAATTAGAAAATTTTATTCTCCAAGAACTCGATCCC